>PVKP010005031.1:38238-92886 GCA_004027715.1 Plecturocebus donacophilus | reverse complement strand
CTTAACAATGGAGACAGGAAGGAATAGGGGATGAAAATAACAAATAAGCAGACAACCAATATTTTATTTAAACCTGTGAAATGCTATGCAATTGCTGAGGAGTGATTTACTTCCAATTATGTGGTCACTTTTAAAATAGGTATAATGCGATACTGAGAAAAATGTATGTTTTGTGGATTTGTGGGAGGAGAGTTCTGTAAATATTTGTTAAGTCTAGTTGTTCGAGGTCTGAGTTCAAGTCCTGGATATCCTTGTCAATTTTCTATCTCGTTGGTCTGTCTAATATTGACAGTGTAATGTTAAAGTCTCCCACTATTATTGTGTGGGGATAATACATTTTCTAAAAGAACAGTCATTTTCACACATGGCTGAGGAGGAAGAGTGCTACAGCAGTTAAGAAGTTAGTAGGCTGGGCATGGTGGCTCACGCCTATAGTCACAGCGCTTTGGGAAACTGAGGTGGCAGAATCGCTTGAGCCCAGGAGTACAAGACCAGCCTGGGCAACATGGCAGAATGCTGTCTCTACAAAGAAATACAAAACATTAGCCAGGCATGGTGGCGCATGCCTTTAGTACCAGCTACTCAAGAGGCTGGGGTAGGAGGATCACTTGAGCTCGGGAGGGCAAGGCTGCAGTGAGCTGTGATTGTACCACTGCACTCCAACCTGGACTGGATTAGCAAATTTAGCACTTTTCTTCCCTTAAAATCAACAAGCTATATGTTTTATTGATTGATTGGTTGGTTGGTTGGTTGGTTGGTTGGTTGGTTGGTTGAGACCGGGTCTGGCCCTGTCACCCAGGCTGGAGTGCAGCGGCACAATCTTGGCTCAGTGCAACCTCTACTTCCTGGGCTCAAGCCATCCTCTCAAGTAGCTGAGACTACAGGCACACACCACCACACTTGGCTAGTTTTTGTATTTTTTGTAGAGATAGGGTTTTGTCATGCTGCCCAGGCTGATCTCAAACTCCTGAGCTCAAGCAATCCATCCGCCTCAACATCCTAAAGTGCTTGAGATGACAGGCGTGGGCCAGTGTGTCCAGCCAACACACTAATTGTTTATATGTTTTCTAATTGGTTATAAATGGATTATAGGCTACTGGTGACCAGTATTCAATAGTGCTTTGTTAAAATCACAGCAGATTATAAACTGAAAGACAAACTGTTTTCAAAATTGTTTTCTGTTATATAGACGTATTCATCATATATAAGAGCTTAGGGGAGATACTTATAAGTGATAACAGTCATGAGTTTATGTTTAATCAGAGCAAAATCAGTGGGAAAACAATCAATTTCTATTAATTTAATTTTGCCCAAATTTCTACAAATTCATAACAATTTCCTGGGTGACGTACTGCTTTTAAAAATAGTAATAGTTAAAGGACCTTGTTTTGATTTTTTAAAAGATACAATCTCAGAGCAGTGCTACATTTTATATTGACTTCACCACATAATCATCTTTGAACTTCACCCAGCTAGTTTCTTATCTATGACCATAGAGTGAATTAGTCATAGTAAGCACCTCATTCTCAGGTGGTATGATTTGGCATAGTATTATTTTCTTCTACTAACCTTTAGTCAATTTCTGTCATCTTTCCCTTCATGTTTATAGGCTGGAACTAGCCATTTAAATTATTCTTAGGAGAAATTTCAGATTGTTCCAAATCAAAAAGAAATACATACTCCTTTTAACCATTCTCCTGGGGATGAGAAGGGGTATTAATGTTTATTGGCCAGCTGCTGTGGGCTGGCACTGCTGCGGGCGCTTTCTCTACATTCTTTGTTCATGGTCTCCCAGCTACGATTAGGATAAAGGGAAGTTTCCTTAACTTGTCTTACAAGGCCATTGGTAGCCCAGTGTTACCTACTTGTCCAGCCTCATCTCCATGACTGTCAGTCTTGCATTCTGCACTCCAGCTGGTCTGTGTTTCTTTAACATCTTTAGAAAGTTTTCTGTCCCCTCCAAGCTTTCTTGAATGCTGCCCCCTCTACCTGACACTGCACTCTACCCACCTCTGGGCCCTTCATAACTAATTCCTACTTACCCATCAGGCCTTCGGTTAGGTCTTAACTTCCTTGAGCGCCTGCCATGAACTCCTCGAACTCCTCTCAGTCCCGTAAGAATAAAGACGATGTTTTCTTGCCCAACTTTTTATTCCTACCAACTAATATAGTGTTTAGTGTGTCAGATGAACCAAATAAACAGTCTTCTCAGATGGGTAATTTTATCCCCAAGACACATAGCTAGTAAGAGGTGGATCCTAGAGTTTGAATGGAAGGTTGACACCAAAAGCCATGTTTATTCCACTACACTAAGCTGCCCCATGGTTATAAGTCATCAAACACTGAGGACTGGCAGGCAAACAAGATAATTGAATTGAAACAATACTCCTAATTGCGTAATTGATCCAATATAGAAACATAATGAAACCAATTTTCTGTAAACCTAATCACGAAAATACTGGTTTTACTGTCTTTTGCAAATTGGGTTATTCTGATTTTAAATTTAAACAAATTAAAATATATGATACAATAAAAGCAGCCTGCAAATCCATTGGAGATTGTGGAATCTTGAGATAAGTTACCTTGAAAATACTTTATTCTTAAGGTCAAATTCACCTGTCCCATGGGCCCTATCTGACTTCCTCCCTTTTTTTTAACATGTTTGCTAAGACAGGAATATTTGCTTCCTGGGGTACAGCTGAAATGTTAGAATATTTTCTGAAAATTACACAAAATACTTTCTTTAAAGGGGTACAGATGTGATTACTTGTTTTTTTCTTTAAATTTTCCTTTAATCACCCCCTTTTGCATGATAGATCTCATTCTTCTTTATGGACCTCATCACTTTATCTCTTTGGGATCTGGTCACTATCTCTCCACCCTCATTTTTTTTGCCCCTTATCCTCCTTCAAAGTCTTTGCTCTACTTACACAGAAGTATTTGAAATTCCTGATTAGGGGGTTGGTTCCCATCCTGTGAAACCCTTTGATTACTCCCATTTCTAAGCATCTATTTTATTCTTTTGAAATTATCTGTGGGCTTCTGTGTCTCCTGTAAGCCTTTTTAGGGCACTTACTGTGTCACAAGCACTCATACACGTCAGAACCCTCAGGACTTGACATAGTTTCTGGCACATATTGTGATTACTTTTTAAAGTATTGTTCTGTACTTTTTAAAAAGCAGAAACAATCAGTCTCAGGCCTCAGACCTCCCTCAGTATGAAATAATAAGTTGGAGGTAGTACAGAACAAGAAGCA
Source organism: Plecturocebus donacophilus (assembly GCA_004027715.1). Classification (NCBI taxonomy): domain Eukaryota; kingdom Metazoa; phylum Chordata; class Mammalia; order Primates; family Pitheciidae; genus Plecturocebus; species Plecturocebus donacophilus. The sequence goes on along the minus strand of PVKP010005031.1, from coordinate 89,629 downwards.
AGGATATATAGTCATTATATAAATTTCTGGGGTTGTTTTTGTTTTTAAGATGGAGCCTCACTATGTCTCACAGGCTGGAGGGCAGTGGCGTGATCTCTGCTCTCTGCAGCCTCCACCTCCTGGGCTCAAGTGATTCTTGTGTGCCTCAGCCTCCTGAGTAGCTGGGATTGTAGGTGTGCACCACCATGCCCAGCTAATTTTTGTACTTTTAGTAAAGATCGGGTTTCTCCATGTTGGCCAGGCTGGTCTTGATCTCCTGACCTCAAGTGATCCACCCAGCTCAGCCTCCCAAAGTACTAAGATTACAGGCCTGAGCCACAGCGCCCAGCCCATTATTTTAACTTTCTCTCTTGCTCTGGGCCTGCAGAATTTAACTTCTGGATTAGATTAGTCATTTGTGGTTCAGGTTCTCATTGTGAGGTGCCAGCAGTTTTCCAGCCCCATTAGTTATGTATTTGGCTCTTTGAACCAAAACAGAACATGAACCTACAGTTTCACCTGAGTTAGAGGAAAGGATTCTGCAGCGCTAACCACGGAATGCTTAATTTTTAAAAACTGAATGAAATTCAGTTCACAAATCATAAATCGTAACACTCAGAAATCATTTAGAAAGGTTAATCTCACATCAGACCAAATACTCTAACTGTATGCTTCATAAGCTTAGAACCTTGGAATAAATTCCTGACTTCTGTTTCCCTCAGCTTTTGCTTCCCTCTATTTGGTTGAGTCTTCCCCTCCTCCCCCAGCATCCTTTCTGATTTAGGCCTATTTTCCTGAAGTCAGAGCCAAGCTGATTGCAGACATCAGTGAATTTCTCACAATTCTTCTCCAACCGAAAATTAAGGAAAGAAATCCTGATGCTATGCCTTCTCCTGCCATGCTTGGAAAGCTTACCTGTACTCCCTGACTGGCTGCCTTTCCTACTAAAGCCATGAGTGCCTCCAGGTTAAGGACTGTTTACTCCATTTCATTCCCCAGCACCTACCTCATTGTTTGGCATATATTTTTGTTTGTTTGTTTTTTGAGATGGAGTCTGGGTCTGTTGCCCAGGCTAGAATGCAGTGGAGTGATCATGGCTCACCAAAACCTCCACCTCCCAGGTTCAAACGATTATCCTGCCTCAGCCTCCCAAGTAGCTGGGATTACAGGGACCCACCACCATGCCTGGCTAAGCTTTTGTATTTTTAGTAGAGATAGGGTTTCACCATGTTGGCCAGGCTGGTCTTGAACTCCTGACCTCAGGTGATCTGCCTGCCTTGACCTCCCAAAGTGCTGGGATTACAGGCATGAGCCACCACGCCTGGCCTGGCACATACGTTTTTAACAAGAATTAAGTTTTCGTGTCTCCCTGTTAAGATCATTTCCTTAGAGACTAATAAGTACTTTGTCAAAATCAGTGGAGCAACCTATCACAAGTAGAGATTGAGGAAGACATATAAGTACTTCAGTATTATTTTAACATAAGTAGATGGACTAAAAAAATTTAGATACTGATTAAGCTTACAACAGAAAAGCAGTGAATGAAGTTTAAATATTCTGAAAGAGTTTAAAATAATTAAAAATTACCTATGGAGTTAGGCTATTTTATTTTTGTAGGCTTTTGTCCATAGACTTTTCCTTCAGATTCTTGAGAAATTTTACGTATTAATCTACCTTAAGAATGCGAATGTTTTGCTGGTGTTAAAACTGAATGTGTGATCAATGAGCAAGAACTGAAAAGACTCTGTTCTAGGTAGGATCGAGAATTTCTTGTTTTCTAATTCCACACAGACACATCTTCGGCCTCTGAGGATGAGGGCTCTCTGAGACGCCAAGCTGCGCTCTCTGCTGCCTTGCAACAGAGCTTACAGAATGCTGAGTCCTGGATCAACCGTTCAATTCAGGGATCGTCCACTTCTTCATCCGCATCTTCTACGCTGTCCCACGGAGAGGTCAAAGGAACCAGTGGGTCTCTAGCTGATGTATTTGCCAATACTCGAATAGGTAGGAGCTGGATCTACCCAAGAAGCCCAAATTACCTTCCATTTGGCTCCTAGTATCCAGGAAATAGTTTATGGTTTGTGTTAGGTTTTTCAGTATGGCCCAAAAAATACAATTAGAGAAAACATGACAGTTAATGAGGCAAAGAAGGAAACACCAGCAATACATTTGTCACAGGGATAATAGGTATCACCTGCATTATTGGTGCCTAGTATTGCCCACCTGAAGCCATAGCTATTTCCATAAGCAATACTCAAGCTGCAAGATATAACACCAGTCTTAGTGTGGGGTTATCCCAACTGAAGAATATTCAGTCTATTAAAAGGTTGAAAAATGTAATATCTTAGATTTTCCCAGGATTGTTATCTGTATTCTGTTAAACCAAAAACACTAAACCTGAGCAAAATCTATACTGAGCTAATATCAGTGAGGCCTTTTGTCTTTAGCGTAAAGACTGGATTTGTTGTCCTTGCTGCTGTGATATTGCTACACTGGAGTGTGCAGACTGAGGATGTTGGTACTCTGTGAGCTGCTATCGATATACTGCAGATGCTACTATATGGAGCATAGCTTTTGCTTGGCCCTGCTTTATGTTATGTTAGGTTTTTTTTAAAGAGTTGTGACATCTACAGATAAAGATACAGCTAAGATCTCTGCTTTTGCTTAATTGGTTGTTACAAATTACACTAAGTAATGTGTGTTAACATTATGTGTCTGTGATACCTTTCCCTTTCTTGACAATCTACATTTTGGTGTCTTAATTTTCATCTCAGTGACCTGTCTGTATCACCTCATATATCTTTATTCTGTTAACTGATTTCTAAAAAGAGAAAAACTTGGAAAAATTTCAATTCAAGACTGTAATTTTTAAAGAAATAGCTACCTTGAGGGTATGACTGCCCTCCTTAGAAAGCCACATGCCAACAACTGATGACTTGTCCTGCACGCTTTGCTCTGCCCTGCCATGCCATTTCCTGAGCCTCCTGAAGCAGCTACAAAGATGTGCACATTGACCACCTATCCAGCCATGGAGGGTGAGCAACAGAGCCATGATTGCTGAGGTTTTGTTTCCACATCTGTCTGAAAGATACCAATATTACTTGTTAAATATATTATCCTAATACCCAGTTAACTTTTACCTGGATTTTTGTTAACAAGATATTTCATCCAGCCTCATATTTTTTATTGCTTCTACTACCCTGTTAAAAGTTATTGGTTCAGTGACTCATAGAAACCATTTTATCCACATTATTGCTTTTGGGATGTTTGTTGTAACAGGAATAATTCACGTTCCTGATAGAAAAATTTAAAAATATAGGTAAAAGAAAAGTAAAATAACATATAATCTTACCTCCCATGGATGATACTTTAGTATTATTACTGTAGTGTATATTCTTCTAGATTTTACTTATATATGTAAGGTTTTCATTTTGATTTTACAAAAATGAACTGTCCTAAACATGATGTTAATAACCTGCTTTTCTTAGGAGTATGTGATGAACATCTTTTATATCATTACAATTACACTATTATTTATATAGTTTCAATATACACCACTGTGTGACTCTCTGCCCTGGTTTATGTGGCCATTCCGCTATTAAATAGTATCCAATTTTTTGCTATTAATAGAAACTGCTGGAATGAACGTGCTTGAACACACAACTTTGTGCATTTGTCTGATTATTTCCTTAGGGTGTATTCCTGTAAGTTTGAAGTGCTGGGCCAAATAAAAATGTGTTTTAGTGCTTTTCATTACCACATTATCCTACAGAAGATATACTAGAATATACTCATGTTAGTATACTTAAAACTTTAAAAACTATTCAACTAGTAATTATAGACTTAAGAGCGTAGAGACCTTACCCCGAAATTGATTCTAGAAATTATTTATTTTATGCTTTTTCCTTTTTTAAGTTTTACAAAAAACTTAGAAGAAAACATCTGGAGAAGTAAGAAGAAGGAAATTAGAGGGAGGAAAATATATGATTTACAAGAATCACAAAAAGCCTCTAAAAACTATGTAGTGGTTTTTTTTGGTTGTTGTTGTTGTTGTTACTGTTATTGTTACATGTCCCTGTTGAACAGGGATCTTTTCCAATTTACTTGCTAAGTTTCTCCATGTTAAGAATCTTGAGGCCTGGTATGGTGGTACATGCCTGTAATCCCAGCACTTTGGGAGGCATTGGTGGGAGGATCGCTTGAGCCCAGGAGTTTGAGACCAGCCTGGGCAGCATGGCGAGACTCCTTCTCTGTTAAAAATACAAATATTAGCTGGGCATTGTAGTATGCACCTATGGTCCCCAAATTGGGAGGCTGAGGTGGGAGGATCACTTGAATCCAGGAGGTTGAGACTACAGTGAGCTGTGATTGCACCACTACACTCCTGGCTGGGCAACAGAGCGAGACTCTGTCTCAAAAATAAAAAGAATCCCTACGTAGGGTAGAGTAGAATAACACTGTTTAGGGAAGCAATAGCACTATTTAGGGAGCAAGGGAAGAACCTTACCTGTCAAGGAGATCCAAATTACCCATGGATTATTGTATAAAAGTTAAAAGTGGACTTTTATCTAGTTTTTTTCATCTGGAAACTTGTGCAGTCTGATGCACTTTCAAGATATGAGTTTGGTCTTCGGTAGAAGGGGAAACATTCTAGATAACTATAATCATCAAGAAATGTTCAAGAGACTACAATATTAGCCAGTTATGATCTTAGTTGATTTCATTTTGAAGTCACTGCAACATTTATTATGATTATTTTATAACACTGGATTTCTACCAGCCTTTCTGTATAGAAAATAATATTTTGAGAAACATTGAATGTGTGATTTGATCTTACTAAGGCTATCCAAGTCTTACAAAATAATAATTTTGAAAAGCTGATATGCCTTGACTTGACTTATTGTTCTCCCATTGTGTCTGATTAGTAGAATCTGATTTTTAAAGGTAGTTTTACAAGAGCCAATACCCCATTTATATTCTTTCCTTCAACGTTAAAAAAAAAAAATCCAGTGATTTGAAGTTTTTTGTTTTTGCTGTTAATAGAATTCTAAATTTTGTTTTCTCCTCTCAGAGAATTTCTCTGCTCCTCCTGATGTCACTACAACTACCTCTTCCTCCTCCTCATCTTCCTCCATACGCCCAGCAAACATTGACCTGCCCCCCTCGGGGATAGTTAAAGGCATGCACAAAGGATCCAACAGGTCCAGCCTTATGGATACAGCTGACGGTAAGGAGTTGGTTTTGGTAGCTAAATTGCAGTGTAAATTAAACTAGAAAAATTCAAATTATGAACAGTAGCTCCTAACTAGCCCAGAGGAACTACATTGTAGTTGGCCCACTAATAACTAATCCTGAGTACCTTTTTTTCATCGTCTGCACAAGTGGCAGTGTTGCCACTTAATTGAACTTAGTGGGTACTTCCAAAAGATACTTTGAACAAAAACCTGAATGTAGAAAAAGAAAAGAACAACAGATTTTTGCTCAAAACAATAGGAAGAGATTTAAAAAGGAAAAAAAAAAAGAATAATGGAAAAGAGAGATTAGGTGAAATCCTTGAGTCTAATTAATAATAGCACCATATTTGTTCTCTATTGTCATAAAACTTGTTGTGTACATATTTGGTCCACTTGAAAGAGAAGGAGACTATGGACAAAGGCCAAACATTCTTAGAAATAAAAGCTCCTGAGGGAACTGAGGAACTAAAATATCCTTACAGTCAACAAATTTTAAATACCGTTTTTTCCCTTATAGGTGTTCCTGTCAGTAGCAGAGTATCCACAAAAATCCAGCAGCTTCTCAACACTCTGAAACGACCCAAAAGGCCTCCCTTAAAGGAATTTTTTGTGGATGACTCTGAAGAAATTGTGGAAGGTAGTAGTAAAAATACCAAAAGCATATATTCATTAAATAAATATGTCTTAAGCAGTTACTACATATCAGGTACTGTAGGGTTAAAGAACGAAAAAGACATAGTTTTTGGTTCAAAGAGTTCATAGTTCTCTGCTCTTTTTTTCCCAATAGTCATCTGTATTTTAGATCTTAGATGAAAATTAAGGAGGGAGGGAGGAAAGGGGAAGAAAGGCAAAGAGATAACCATGGAATACAGAACTGTCTTTGGAAATACACTTTTTGAAATTAGGAACTATCCCAAATACATGATTTTATGAGTTATTTATAATTGGCATTTTCTGGGATGTGGATATCAAATTCAGTACTCTTTTTTCATATAATGTAGTCCTTTTATAAATCAGCCAATCAATACGTATATTTCTGCTTTCTACAAAACAGCATGTTAGTTGGTAACAAGGTTCAAAGTTGTATAAAAATACAGTTCTTTCCTTCATGTTGTTTATAATTTAGACAGGTGCTAAAATATATCCATGTGAATACTTATTTTAAGTATTTAGTATCTATCAGCCAATATAGGCCCTCCTGAGAAGAGAAGAAATCAGTTCCATCTGGGTTAGGAAAGGCTTCACAGAGGAAGTGTAACAGTGATTTATTCATTCAATAATTTTTAAACTATGGATGAAATCATATATCTAGGATTTAATAGGAAAGGGGAATGGGTGTGAGTATGGATAAAATGAGAATGGCCATTTGATAATTATAAAAGCTAGATGAAAAATAGATCTACCTAAGGAAAGCTTTTGTTGAAAGAGCTAAGCCTTGGTATCTTTGTAGTCTGTTTTTATGTCCTGAGACTACTGTAATAGGTTTTGATCACATCAGCTTGTTAATAGAATTAGGCACATTGGTAGACTAGATCTGGTCTTAGCCCAATTTATGCCACAGAAAACAATCTGACATGTGAGGTTAAGATGAGTATCTGTTTCTTTAGAAATCACTAAACTAAAAAAAAACTAAAAAAAAAAGAAATCACTAAACTCACTGATGGTGGACATCTTTCATGATGCACTGATATTCAAGATGCCTATGCCAGCAATAGCCTCCCCAGTGTTTCTAGCATTGAGTATTGACCAGGCACATGAAGGTCAGGGTTTAATAGGAATCTTACTTGAAAAAATTGCATTGGCAGGCTAGAACTAGTAACTTTCTATTAAATATTAATATAAATAGGCAACAGTTGCTTATTTGAGTAATTGCTACCTTTGGAGAAGAAAAATACCAGTATGTCTTTGGAAATCTAAAAGAGCGTGCCCCAGAATCTTCACTGAAGCCTAATGGACAATGGCAATAAAGTCAGCTTTCATGGCCAGAAACAATGCCTACCATATACATAGTCTGTCCAGACAAATAAAATACTTATTTAGAAACACCCATGTTTATTTTTTTAGTTAATCTCGTGGCTTAGGGTCTGGGAATACACAAAGCAGAAAGGCAGTTGAAACATCTATTATTTACCCTAAGGCAGCAAATTAGGGAGTGAAACTATTTCATGAATTTTATTTTAGTAGAAAAATGAATCAAGGCATTTTAAGTACAATCCTCAGATTTGTCATTGAGCTATAAAACATCATTTATTTCATATTTCATTTGCCCATCTAAGATTTGTTGCTCATTCTGTCTCTTCTACCGTCTGTGCCTCTTTTCTCATCTGTTGTTCACCTGGCTAATTCCTGCTCATCCTTTAAGACTCGGCTCAGACATTTCCTCCTCCAGGTGGAGACGTGTCTCCCTTCTGCCCTTCTTTTCCATGCGTCTGTCACGCACTGCTCATGTTATCCTAGCCTTAATATTGAGTCTGTATGTGTTAATGTCCCCTGGTGCACTCTAGATGCTCCTCAGGAGCTCAGACTGTATTCCTTGCACTAAGCACTTACTAGGTATAATGTTTGTTCAAAGAATGATGTGTGCAGCATTTATTTTCTCATTGTTTCTCACATCCTGTGAAGATAGTTGGAACTCAGTAAATACTTGACTTTTTGTTCCATGTGTAAATTATCTTTCCTGCGATGAAAATGTAGCATTTGTTCAGGTGCAGTGGCTCACACCTGTAATCCCAGCACTTTGAGAGGCCAAGGTGGGTGGATCACCTGAGGTCAGGAGTTCAAGACCAGCCTGGCCAACATGGTGAAACCCTGTCTTTATTAAAAATACAAAAATTAGCCGGGCATGGTGGCAGGTGCCTGTAATCCTAGTTACTTAGGCTGAGGCAGGAGAAGGGCTTGAACCCAGAAGACAGAGGTTGCAGTGAGCCAAGATCGCTCTACTGCACTTTGGCCTTGGCAACAGAGGAAGACTGTCTTGGAAAAAAAAAAGAAAGAAAATGTAGGTTTCTTTTTTTGATTTTTATTATTTGAATAATACTTGTTCATTTTAGAAAAATTAAGAGGACTTTTATTTAATCTGTGAAAGGATATGAAATATTCAGCCCCAATTTCTGGAATGAACATGTTAGTAATTAGCTCCCCCCCGCCACACACACACCCAAATTCAGTCCAATTCAGCTGACATTGTTGAACAACCTTGAAGTATTAGGCACTGTAGGCAGTAAGGGGAGTAAGAGCTACTACCCCATTCCTCAGGAAGCCATCAGACTTTGTGGGGGAAAACTTATACAGTGAAAAATGTCCTTGAGGATCCTCAGTGCTTTCCTAAGGGCAACGTGGGAGCACTAAGGAAACAATAGTCTCCTCAGGGGGTAGTTGGGGCTGGTTCCCAGAGAATGAGCTCTTTCAGCCAAATCCTGAAAAGGATGAGTAAGGGTTCACCAGGAGGCAAAGGGATCGGCCATACGAGATGAGTGCAGAGGTCTGGAGACATGGGATACTGTGTTTTATGACCATTATCTGTTTGAGTGAAGTAATGACCGTGAGGTATAACTGTTACTATCCCCATTTTACAGTTGAGGAAAGCAAAGCTCAGGTAAATCAATTTGCCTAAGGTAATACCAGTAAAAAGTGAATGTAAACTTGGGCTTTCTCATTAAACATAATCTGGCATAGAAGAACCCAGTTCTCTTGCACTGGACACAAACTGTAAAGATTTAAAAACAAATTTACTAAAAATAGTGGAATTGCTACAAAAAATGTATATTTTGTGCTATTTTGTTTATGTAGTGATTTGCTTTGTCAGAGTCAGGATTTGTTTATTGCATAAAACATATTGAATATGATTTCATATTCAAGTGGAAAATTGAATTAAGGCCCAGTTTGCAGACCATGATTTCTAACCATGTCCTTTCTCAAAAGTGAATTTAAACCAGGTAAATACGAAGTGAAAAGGAAAATGTAGCTGAGATTAGAGACCTAAGTTGTGTTCATCGGTATTTGTACTCATTTCACCCATTGAGATTTTCTTGGTACAGTGCCTCAGCCAGACCCCAACCAGCCCAAGCCAGAGGGACGGCAGATGACCCCTGTGAAAGGAGAGCCTTTAGGAGTCATCTGTAACTGGCCTCCTGCTCTTGAATCTGCCCTGCAGCGCTGGGGTACCACTCAAGCAAAATGCTCCTGTCTGACTGCACTGGACATGACAGGGAAACCAGTTTACACTCTTACATATGGTGAGTCTGCAAGATTCCAGATTCTTCCTTCTCTCCTGAGAGTTCTTCAGAATATCATGTATAGTGTTTTTTATCTAGATACTTAGCAGTTGCTGGTCATCATGTTTCAGTAGATTTTTTTTCAATAATTTAATAGGATCCTAAGTTCTTTTTTTTTTTAAAGATGGGGTTTCACCATGATGGCCAGGCTGGTCTTGAACTCCTGACCTCAGGTGGTCCGCCCACCTTGACCTCCCAAAGTGCTAGGATTACAGGAGTGAGCCACCGCACCCGGCCATGGATCCTAAGTTCTAAGTAAAGCTCTTGCCAAATATTTTCATTTGCTAAAGTGACATTTGCAAGCCAGCTAATGTTTAAAAGATAGATAGCAAAAAGAAGAGAGACTTTGTACATCCATAGATGTTTTAACATCAAAAGGATTTTAGAAAAACATTTGGTTATTATTAATGATGTATGATGAAAATCAGATGGTTTTATCTAACAATTGAAACTGATTACTTGTTAAATCTTTATTTCATCCTGCTTCTTGATTGTAATAGGCACAAAATTCTGTAATGAACAAAAAATTAATACTTTTCCGTTTAATTTCACATACCAGCTAAAGTTTTTCTTTTTCTTTTTAAAATAACTTAAAGGGAAAATGGGGTCAACCCTGGGCTATGAGATTTTGTACTAGTTTATTCAAACAGATTCCTTTTCTCCTTTGCAAGTGGAGCACAATGTCCATAGACCTAGATAGAAAATAATCTTTGAAGAAAAAACAAGGTTTTATTTGAAGAATTACGCAGGTTGACATAGTTTAAACTTTGGATACTCCTCTGAATAAATTGTATATAAAATAACATAGCTATTTAAAATAACCTGATTTCCCTTTTGCTTTTCTCATAATCTAAAATAAGATTTCTAAGGGTGGTTGAGGGGGGAAGGATTAGGAAAAGAAAAGCATTTTTTGTTTGTTTTTGCCAAAATTGTTTTAACATTCACATCAGAAGCTATATATAAATTTCATTCATATAACCCTTAAAGAAAGCCTTTAGCTGGCCAAATCTTTGCATGTTTATTCAACATCTATGAATACATCCACATGTTCATACAGATAATTTCCATTTTAGTGTTTGTTTTCACTAAATTATAGTGGTATGGAATGTTTAGTCATTTGAGTCATGATTTTGCTTTGCAGTTTCCTCAAGTATCTGATACCACCTGTATAAGTGATTTTTCAGAAAAAGCTTAGAACATTTCTGAAGATATTTGTAAAATTTTTTTTTCTTTCTTTTTTTTTTTTTTGAGACAGAGTCTTGCTCTGTCTCCAGGCACCAGGCTGAGTACAGTGGCACAATCTCGGCTCACTGCAATCTCCACCTCCTGGGTTCAAGTAATTATCCTGCCTCAGCCTCCCATATTTGTAAATTTTTTAAAAACCTGGCTGCGCACAGTGGCTCATGTCTGTAATCCTGGCACTTTGGGAGGCTGAGACAGGTGGATTACCTGAGGCCAGGAATTCGAGACCAGCCTGAAAAACATGGTGCAACTCCATCTCTACTGAAAATACAAAAATTAGCTGGATGTGGTGGCATGCACCGGTAGTCCCAGCTACTTGGGAGGCTGAGGTGAGACTCACCTGAGCCCGAGAGGCAGAGGTTGCAGTGAGCTGAGGATCACACCACTGCACTCCAGCCTGGGCAACAGAGCGAGACTCTGCCGTTTTTTTTTATTTAAAGACTTGGAACAGAAGTACTCTTCTGATTTTCAGTCTCCTGATTAAAAATATTGTTTTCCTCCCTTTCAGTGTGATCAGTTTACATCAAATTATTTCTAAGGATATGCAGGTTATTTCAGAAAAGAATTTGAAATATTATGTAAACCAGGATGAACATCTGGTGATGTTTTATTTCTGTTTAAAGGCAGGACTGGCTTTTGTAAACTAGAATGAATATAAAGCTTTTGTGAGGAGGCTTAGCGTGTGTTGGGGGGTGAATGATACTCATCTAACCCATCATTTGGAAGTGGCCATTGTCTCATTAACTGCACTGATAATCTGAATGTTCTTTCATTGAGGTAGACCTGTTTTTTTTCCTCTATGACTGTTTTTTTTTTTTCCAGGAAAGTTGTGGAGTAGAAGTTTAAAGTTGGCCTACACACTTCTTAATAAACTGGGGACCAAAAATGAACCTGTGTTAAAACCTGGAGACAGGGTAATTGGCATTTTGGTTTTAGGGAGATGGTGTTTATTGTTTTCTAATATGCTAATATTCTGAAGTTTTAATATACAACAGGAAAATGTATATAACTCTTTTTTTCGTACAGACTTTAAGAAATGGCATTAAATGCTTACTTTTTTTTTTAGCCCCTATCTGTGACAATATAACACTTACTTTTGGAAAAATAAAAATAGTTTGCTTCCAACCCAGGTTATCCCAATGCCAGGTGATACTTCTCACATTCATAGGTTGAGGGAAATTCACATGTCCTTTCCTGTAGCTGCCAATCAGTTAACCTCTTGAGGTGCTAATAAAAAGGAGAAACCTAAGTCTTTCCAGAAATAAATATTTGAATCTTTAGACAGCAAGAAAACAGCAACAAAACTTACTCTTTGATTTTTTTTTTCCTCTCCTCTTTACAAAATGCCTCAAACAGGGCTGGGTGCAGTGGTTCACAGCTGTAATCCCAGCACTTTGGGACACCAAGGTGGGAGGATCACTCGAAGCCAGGAGTTTTAGACCAGCCTGGGCAACATAGTGAGACCCCATCTCTTAAAAAAAATTTTTTTTTTTTAAATTAGCTGGGTATGGTGGCATGCACCTGTAGGTCCAGCTACTTGAGAGGTCAAGCCAGCAGGATTGCTTAAGCCCAGGAGTTCAAGGCAGCAGTGAGCCATGCTCTTGCCACTGCATTTGTGTGGGCAACAGAGTGAGACCCTGTCTAACAACAACGAAAAAGCCTCATACGTCTTTTAAAACAATTTTCTGTGGTTTTATCTGAAAAGAGGAAGATTCATGTTACTTTTAAGAAAAAACTAATTGACATAGTTTTATTTCTCCTTTAATTTGAGGTGGCATTAAGCTATTTTTTTTATATTTTGAGGATATTTTTCCTATTAATGACTTTCTAAATATGATTACTTTTTACTATTACTTTTCATTTGGAATTCATAGAATGAACACCAACTACACAATAGACTTCTTTTTATTAGGCTTATGATTATGGAATCTCCTAAACTAGGCCTGTTAAAAATACTTTTGCATTGTGACAAAGGGCACATAAAGGATGGCTTTTGCTTATAAATGTGACACATGAGTGTTTCCTGGTCCTCCTGAACGCAAAGAGGGTGATTTTGTGTCTCCCTAGCAACATGGACAATGTGTGCAGGAAGGAAATGGATTGTTTAAATGTCTTGTTGAATTAATTTTCCAGAACTCTAGGAAAATTTAAAAGTTCAAAAGTCAACTTCTTTTGGGAGTGAGTTAAGAGAATTTGAAAGCAAAAGAAGGGGAAACAAGTCTCATGACATGATTAAGTTCCAAATGTTAATCTGGGAGTATCCAAGCCAAGTAACAAACTACAGTGGTAGTGACTTTTGTGTTTTTGCATTCCTTAAGTAAACTGGGAAAAGTCACTTATCTCTATGATGTGTTACAGGTGAGATCACAGGTTTGAACTTATTATAGAGGTTTCACGGTTTATGTTCTGTTAATGAATTAACTGCATATCTGTATGGTTTCTGCCAATATTGCTTACACCTATTACCAAATGCCCTCCTGCTAGAACATTTGCATTGTTGGGTAAGGGAATAAGGATTAATACAATGAATTAAAGAGTAAGAAAACTTCTGTTGGCCCTAACATGGTGATCAAGTGAATCCACAGTTACAGGCTCTCTCTGAGAGATCTAAGGCTTATTCCTTAATATGCTGTTCTCTCTGGAGAGATCCATTACATTTATTTTATTGCCTTAGCCCTACACTAAAGTAAATTGCCTTGGGTTTCCTAACTAATTAACTTAATGCTTAAGGTGGTTTGTTTGCTGCTAAATCACCAAAAGGATTAAGTGAAAAATTGTGGTGAGGATGAGGATAAATGCATAATCCCAGAATGTGTAGTATAATCATGGGCAAGTTGGAGATCTTTTTAGATTTGTGTTTCTATCTCAGTAACTTAATTTCCTTTAGAGCAGATGTCTGTTAAATAGTTTGATTTATTATGTTTATGATAAATATTATATACTTAGAGAGTGACATTGAAAGCTTTAGTATGGTTTTATTCCTCTGTTAAATTGAATGTCATTATGAATTTTAGGTAGCCCTGGTTTACCCCAACAATGATCCAGTCATGTTTATGGTGGCTTTTTATGGATGCCTCCTGGCAGAAGTGATTCCAGTGCCTATAGAGGTACCTCTTACCAGAAAGGTAACATTGCTAAATTAAGAGGAATGTAGCCTGGTGTGACGTGGCAGGCATTGGGTTCTTGGATAGATGCAGTCAGAACTTGTAAAACCGTCAAACCACTTTTGGAAGTACTCAGCTTCACTTTCGAAAAACATGAAATTTGTAGAAAAATTATTTATAAAATATTTACAAATGTCATGCAAATAACATATTTTCAACTTAAGGTATAATTTGTCTAGTATTGTATATTATTTAAAATATTACAGGGGCAACTAGACACGGTGGCTCACGCCTGTAATCCTAGCACTTTGGAGGTTGAGGTGGTGGGGCCCAGGAGTTTGAGACCAGCCTGGGAAACATAGGGAGACCCCATCTCTACAGATAGTAAAAAAAACTAGCCAGGCATGGTGACATGCACCTGTAGTCCCTGCTATTTGAGAAGCCGAGGTGGGAGGATTGATTGAGCCCAGGAGGTTGAGGCCGCAGTGTGACCTGTGATCATGCCCTACTGCACTCCAGCCTGGTCAACAGAGCAAGCAAGACTCTGTTTCAGAATATAAAATAAAATATCATGGGGGCATACTTGACTTTCAACAATGATCATTTATAAAGAATACCACTCTTGCCTCAGAGACTATAGATAATCCACATTTACAATAGTTGAGACCTTTTTGTAAAGGGATTTCCTCTAACTGTATCATATGACCTAGAATTTCCATTAGGTGGAAGGTGTTGGAGTGATGGCATGTTACTTCTCTGGATTATAGGATTTTACTTTGACAATACATCAGCCCAACTAAAATGAAGCATATGTAACAGATTTCCATGTTTGACCAAGTGATTTATTCATAAGCCATTTGATGCTAATTTTGTCATGCAGTTTATTATTTGACTTTGGCTGATGTCAAAGATGAGGATGTGGATTTATAAGAAGAAATCGGCCAGGCACGGTGGCTCACGCCTGTAATCCCAGCACTTTGGGAGGCCGAGGTGGGTGGATAACCTGAGGTCAGGAGTTCAAGACCAGCCTGACCAACATGATGAAATCCTGTCTCTATTAAAAATACAAAAATTAGCCAGATGTGATGGCACAAGCCTGTGATCCCAGCTACTCAGGAGGCTGAGGCGGGAGACTCACTTGAACCCGAGAGGCAGAGGTTGCAGTGAGCCAAGATTGCAGCACTGCACTTCAGCCTGGGAGACAAAGTGAGATCTTATTCCCCACCCAAAAAAGAAGAAGAAATTGGCTGGGCCATGGTGGCTTTTGCTTGTAATCCTAGCACTTTGGGAGGCCAAGGCAGGTGGATCACTTGAGGTCAGAAGTTCAAGACCAGCCTGGCCAACATGATGAAACCCCTTCTCTACTAAAAATACAGAAATTAGCTGGGCATAGTGGTACACTCCTGTAGTCCCAGCTACTCAGGAGGCTGAAGCAGGAGAATAGCCTGAACCCAGGATGTGGAAGTTATAGTGAGTCGAGGTCATGCCACTACACTCCAGCTTAGGTGACAGAGAGAGACTCCATCTCAAAAAGAAAAGAAAAGAAAAGAAAAAGCATTTCTGACAGGAATAAAAAACAAATTGATAACATCCCTGAAACTCTAGTTGTTGAGATGTAATATTCTTCATTTGATCAGGAAGATATGGTTGTTCTTAAATTATTATGTTGGCAGAATTTGTGTGGTTTCATAATGATACTTGTAAGATGACATTTTAATAGAAGTGTTTTGGACTGTATCTTTTGTTGTTTTTGCTGCTGTTGTTCTAAGGCTTAAATCTACCCCCTTTAAAACAGAAAAATAAAAGGAGTATACAGATTTGGTATATTCATCCATTGACTTTCATTTTCATCTTAGACATTTAGTATCCATTTACATTATTTTGTTCCGACCTGACTTGCTTTTCTCTTGAATTTTGGGGGTGAGGCTAGGGGAAGATAACCATGTTAGCATTTATTTAATTTGCTTGAAACTAATCTAAAAGAGGATCATTACTGACTCTTGCAAAAATGATTACATTTGGCTGGTAGGATTTATCATTAGTAATGTCTGGTTAATAAAATACTTGATTTGTGTTCAGGAAATGTTTGTATTGTAGAAATTATTTGGAAGAACACATTGCCATTGGATTTTGACAATTGCCAGATATTGGTGGGGCTCCATGAATGTTATCACACAAACTGCCAGAGCGTTACTAAGTGTCAGATATGGGCATAGGTGTGCTCACATTCGCTTCCCTACTATGTTCATTATCATTTCTCCACAGGATGCTGGAAGTCAGCAGATTGGCTTCTTGCTAGGAAGCTGTGGTATTGCCTTAGCTCTTACCAGTGAAGTTTGTCTAAAAGGACTGCCAAAAACCCAGAATGGAGAAATTGTACAGTTTAAAGGTTAGTTATATTGTACCTGAATTATCAGTTAAGTTTAAACTGAGTGCTTTAATTAGCTTTTTAATTTAGTATAGCTAGGTACCTTACATATATGTTCTATTTAATTCTCATATTCTTATGAAGTAGGTACCATTATTATTCCCATTTTACCAGTGAGGAAACTGAGAAATAGACAGGTTAAGTAGTTTGCCCAGAGTCACAGCTAATAGATGGCATAGCAGCAATTTGAACCCAAATCTGTCTGATTCCACAGCCCACACCCTTAACCTTTATGCTGATGGTTGGAAAAAGCTACCACTCTGTACATTAAAGCTAAATGCTACATGTAGAGACAGAGGATAGACCACTAACCTCAGTAGACTTCCACTGCCAAATGGACTTCCCAGTTGTTGAGGTAACATCAAGGCCTGGAATTAGCATGTGGAACAATTGTACTTTTGAAAGAAGGTATAATTGTCTGGTGATTTGTCACTAAAAACTAATAAAAACTAAGTATCTTTTTGATTATAAAATGATCTTAATTGGTCTCTTGATAGTTAAAATGACTAGTTCAATGTGAAGTCCTTTCCTGATGGCTTAGGCAATTCAGTTTTCACTTTGGGTTTGATTTAGGTTGGCCCCGGCTCAAATGGGTTGTAACAGATTCCAAGTACCTTTCAAAGCCACCAAAAGACTGGCAGCCACACATCTCACCTGCTGGGACAGAACCGGCTTACATTGAGGTAAGTCTTAAGATGTAAAATACACTTTCAGGCTTTTCCTTTGGCTTCGCTTGCCACCTTTCAAAATATAAAACTAGTGCTCGCTTCGGCAGCACATATACTAAAATTGGAATGATACAGAGAAGATTAGCATGGCCCCTGTGCAAGGATGACACGCAAATTCATGAAGCGTTCCATATTTAAAAAAAAAATACATATATATATATAACTAAATTTTTGCAAGGTTAGTGTTAGAAGATCCTCCTGCTGTGTGAGATTTCCATCTTTTGGCTTGTAAAATACCTTGTAGTAGATCTTCTATTCTAATTATTCTGATCATAAATATACATTCAAGAAAATGACAGCAAAAAATTGATTGTTCATGCAAGGAAGTTACAAAAGAGTTTAGGGGAGTACAAACATTTAAGAAATAATGTGCTGGGCTAGGCGCGGTGGCCCTGTAATCCCAGCACTTTGGGAGGCCGAGGTGGGTGGATCATGAGGTCAGGAGTTCGAGATCAACATGGTGAAACCCCATCTCTACTAAAAATACAAAAATTAGCTGGGCGTGGTGGCGCGCACCTGTAATCCCAGCTACTCAGGAGGCTGAGGCAGGAGAATCGCTTGAACCCAGGAGGCGGAAGTTGCAGTGAGCCGAGATTGCACCACTGCCCTCCAGAGAAATGTCTCTGTTGCTTATTTAGAGAGGTCAGGGGCAAGAGAACAGAAAAATGAGGAGGGAAAATAACTCTGCTTAAAAGAACAAATTGGTAGATGAAAGATAAAGAGCAAGAAGAAACAAATGGCTGGAAGGTTTGATATTGAGGTTGGTGTAGGAATGCGATTGGCAGCATGATCTCATTGAGGGATTAAGCAAATCCAAGTGCATACCAGGCATCAGGCTGAATGCTTTAAGGTGCATTTTCTCATTTGGTCCTCACAAGTACCCTGTGAGGTTTGGATTATTATTAAACTTGCTTTATAGATGAGGAGATTAAGACTTAAAAGAACTTCAGTAGATAACCAGAGGCCCCATGATTCAAAAATGGCAGTGCTAGACTCAATCAGGTCTAACTCTAAAAGTTGTAGTCGTTACTACACTGTATCCTGCTTGAGACATATGCTCACCTATTGTTTGTTAAATTAATGAACAGGCAAATCAATAATTTTTTTTTTAAAGATTTGAGCCTTGAACACTTGTGATAATAACAAGTAGAGAGAACTTCAAATAATTTTGGCTGTAGAAAAGAGAGGCTGGGAGAATGAGTTCATGACCTTTTCAGGGACATGGATGAAGCTGGAAGCCATCCTTCTCAGCAAATTAACACAGGAACAGAAAACCAAACACCACATGTTCTCACTCATAAGTGGGAGTTGAACAGTGAGAGCACATGGACACAGGGAGGGGAACATCATACACTGGAGCCTCTTGCGGGGTGGGGGGCAAAGGGAAGGAAGAGCATTAGGACAAATACCTAATGCATGTGGGGCTTAAAACCTGGATGACAAGTTGATAGGTGCAGCAAACCACCATGGCACAGGTATACCTATGTAACAAACCTGCATGTCCTGCACGTGTACCCCAGAACTTAAAGTAATAATTTTTTTTTAAATTAAAAAAGAGAGATTGGGGTGGGGCACAGTGGTTCACACCTATAATCCCGGCACTTAACAGATGCTGAGGTCAGGAGTTTGAGACCAGCCTGGCCAACATAGTGAAACCCCGTCTCTACTAAAAATACAAAAAATTAGTCGAGGATGATGGTGCACATCTGTAGTCTCAGCCATTTGGGAGGCTGAGGCGGGAAGGTTGCTTGAACCCAGGATGCAGAGATTGCAGTGAGCCAAGATCATGCCACCACACTAGAGAGGCTGGATACAATGGCTCACATCTGTCTGTAATTCCAGGACTTTAAGAGGCCAAGACAGAAGGACTGCAAAACAAGGAAGAGAGTGAGCAATAGCTCTGAGAGGTGATGAGTTATTATTGGATGCAAGGATGATTGTTTTTAAAGATGGAAGAAATCTGAGTATGTTTAAAAGACAGATAAGCCAGCAAGCTGGCTCATGTCTTTAATCCCAGTACTTCGGGAGGCTGAAGTGGGTGGATTGCTTGAGCTCAGGAGTTCAAGACTAACCTGGGCAACATAGTAAGACCCTGTCTCTACAAAACATAAAAAATTAGGTGGGCATGGTGGTATGCACCTGTAGTGCCAGCTACTCAGGAGTCTAAGGTGGGAGGATCACTTGAGTCCAGGAAGTTGAGGCAACAGTGAGCTGTGTTCATGCCAGTGTACCCCATCCTGGATGACAGAGCATGATTCTGTCTTGAAAAAAGACAAGCAATTAAAAATACCAAATTTAGTGATCAACTCACAATCCATATCATGTCTCAGTGATGACATCATTCATCACTCAGTCCTCCTTAAAACTCCAGTCACTGGCTTCTTGAGTCCTCTCTCAATTCCTCTGCCTCATTGGCCATATCTTTCAGTCATCTTTGTTGGTTCTTCCTAAAGGTGGAGAGTCCTTCATTGTGTGGCCCTTGCTTAGCTCTCTGGCCTTATTAGAACTACTACCCTCTGTCTTTCTAGGTGCCTTTTATTTTGAATTAACTTGCAGTTCTTAGTTGGAATCCTCCTATTACCCACAGAACTCTACTAGTAAGTTTAAAGTATCTCTAGGTAATAGGGAGTTATTAAAGGAGACCAGCTTTACAGTTATTCAAGTGAGTCCAAGCTTATGGTAGAGAGGAGAGAACAAAGTAGGTGCAGCTTCAGACAGCAAGGAAATAGAGCAGGCAGGGCTTAGGTACTGATGCTGGAGAGGGAGAAGGCAAGACAGACTCAGGTTTCTCACTTGGGCAACTGGGATTGATGGCAGCATCCTTCACTAAGATAGAAAATACAACAGGAGTAGGTTCCATGGGCAGAGGCTGGGGTAAAGAAGACAGTGATGGATATACTGGGTTTCACAGGATTACTGGACATTCAGGGGAATAGTTGACTCTGTCAGTCTGGATTTCTCTGGAGGAGAGGCCTAGGTTGAAGATAGAGAACTAGGAGTTATTAGGAATGCAGTAACCTAATGGAATAAAGTGGAAGGAGAGTAGAACTCTTAGGGAATGGCACATTGAAGAGATGGGTGGAGAAAGTGAAGGAGCAATGGGAGAGAGACAGAGACAAACACACAGAGGTACAGACTAGAAGAGAGGACTATCAGAAGTATCAGAAAAGCCAAGGAAGGAGAAAGTATCAAGAAAGAGAGTAGTCAAATTTTGCAGAAAGGTATGCAAAATGTCCTTTTGATTTAACCATCAAAAAATTTGGGCTAGTCCCAAAGCAGTGAATTATTTTAGTTGATTGTTCACAGTCAGTTACAGATCAAACTCCTATTCTACTCTTTCTCCCCTTTTCACTATTGCCCTTAGCAAGACTTAAAATTCTTTTAAAGTTGAGCCAGGCACAGTGGCATACACCTGCAGTTCCAGCTACTCAGAGGCTGAGCTGGGAGGATTGCTTGAGCCCAGGAGTTCCAGTCCAGCCTGGACAACATGGTGAGACTCCATCTCTTAAAAGAAAGAAAGAAAGGAAAGTTGATAGTCCTGGTAAAAAGCAACCTGAATGGAACATTCAGGGTAAAAGCAAAATTATAGTTGAATGATTTGGAGGAGCAAATAGTCCATTCTTTTCTAGTTCTTCCTTACCAAATTGGGTGCTTCTAATGCACAGAGACCATGTCTTACATACCCTTCACTCTGCAGTGCTGTGCTTGACTTATATTTGTTTGGTAATGTGTTTCTATTAATATAGCTCCAATCACTTGTTTTAGCTTTTTGATCAGCCACTTCACATTGATGGCTAATTAAACTTTTAAGTCTTTTTCATACATGCTTTTGTTGAGCTTTGTCATCCTCCATTCCTATCTTTGTGTGATTTGCATTTAGGACTCAAGTACATTTGCCTTAAATATTCATATTAAACATGTTAAATTCAGCCCATTATGACAATTTTTCTGGGTTTCTTTTTTGGATTCTAGTTTTGTCATTTGAAATAATCCATTTGATTGTGTTTCTGATGTTTCTGTTTTTGTTTTCTAGTATAAAACAAGCAAAGAAGGAAGTGTAATGGGAGTTACAGTGTCCCGGCTTGCAATGTTGTCTCACTGCCAAGCTCTGTCGCAGGCCTGTAATTATTCTGAAGGTCAGACCTCATCCCATGACTGCCCTCATTGTTACCTTCAGAGATGTGTGACTATGAGAACAATGCTCAGTGATTGGACCTCATTTAATGACCGAATTCAGAGTGAAATGTCCCAAGACACATTCTTGGCTTGCTTCTGTTTTCTTCTTTCTCAAAAATATGCTGCAGTTTAAAGGAACTAAAATTCTGGGCAAACCAAAATGTAAAGCATAATTTCTAAAATACAGCAATAGAAAACCCTAATTAAAATCATGTTTTATTAGCTATGATGTCAGGTATCTCCATCTTCCCCTGCCTGTATAGTGGGCTACCAGCTATATATTTGGAGTCAAAGAAATTCACCTACCAAAAGAATAAATTAAAACACAAAAATGTATTCTGTATTTTTTAACTTTAGGTAGGTTGATACATATTGCATAAACCACTATTTGGCTTATAATGTTCTTTGCAATGTTAATGTTTTTAGCGTTTTATCTTCCTTTTGTAAAATGAAACAAGTTAATAAATGCTCATGATAGAACAATATTGTTGTCTGGTTAAAATATATATATGTATATATATAAAATGGAAGCAATCAGAATGCCCTCAAATAAGGATTGATTAGGTTATAATACATTCAGGCCAGGCACTGTGGCTCACGCCTGTAATCCCAGCACTTTGGGAGGCTGAGGCATACAGATCACCTGAGGTCAGGAATTTGAGACCAGCCTGGCTAACATGGTGAAACCCCATTTCTACGAAAAATAACAAAAATGAGCCAGGAGTGATGGCGTGTCCCTGTAGTCCCAGCTGCTTGGGAGGCTGAGGTAGGAGAATCATTTGCACCCCAGAGACAGAGATGGCAGTGAGCTGAGATCACACCACTGCACTCTAGCCTGGGTGACAGAGTGAGACTCTGTCTCAAAAAAAAAAATTATAATACATTTATATAATGGCTGGGGCATTGAAATTTTTATTTTTGAATATTAAAGATATGGAGAAATTGTTTCAATATATCATTAAGTAGGAACAAGTTAGAAACTGAGCTTTTATACCAATTTGTTCTGTTAGATATCTATCTACATGTAAATATGCGTAGAAGTATATGTGTGTGTATAGATAGAATGTTTAGATACATATATACACACCAACGTTTTTTTTTTTAGGAAATATCTTTTAGGAAATTTAAAATACGTTTGTCAAAATTCCAAAGTTTCTAAAATAAGCATGTGTTCTCTACATAATTAGGGAAAAAAATACCTCTTGGAAGAAGTGCCTAAGTCACAAGAAGTTTCTGACTCCTTGTTTCTGCTGTAACATTACTGTATGAGCAGTCCTCTACTCATTTTGAGGAGACCCTCAAAAGCCCCTGAGAACTTTTAGCCATTTATCTAAAAATACCAAATCAGGCTGGGCACTGTGGCTCACCCCTTTAATCCCAGCACATTGGGAGACCGAGGCAGGAGGATCACTTGAGGTCAAGTGTTCAAGACCATCCTGGCCAACACGGTGAAACTCCATCTCTACTAAAAATACAAAATTAGCTGGACGTGGTGGCATATGCCTGTAATCCCAACTACTCGGGAGGCTGGAGCAGAAGAATTGCTCAAACCTGGGAGACGGAGGTTGCAGTGGGTTGAGATTGTGTCACTGCGCTCCAGCCTGGGCGACAGAGGCAAGACTCCATCTAAAAAATAAATAAATAAATAAATAATAATAATCAGTTGTTTATTAGAGGCAAGTGACACAATTTTGCTACTTAACACTAAAGATGATTTCTTTGTCTTCCTATTTTTTCTATTTTAGGGGAAACAATAGTAAACGTCTTAGACTTTAAGAAGGATGCTGGGCTGTGGCACGGCATGTTTGCGGTAAGCTACTTAGATTTAAGGCCCTTAGTATAAATTGTGCTTGAGATAAGGCCAGCATGCTGTGTAACTGGAGCATCTCTCAGTGCTTATGTGAAATTTAAGCCCCCAAAAGATCAGTAATATTTTCCAGAGGATATATGACCTTTCCATTGGATAGAATGTTTTGAATGACTGCCATGGATAAGCTGCATGCCACAACTGAAGAAGAGTAACGAGGTAGATGGAGATTCTTCCTATCAGAGAGGAACAGGTAACATACTGTGGGTGCTAGAGAAAGGTGACTTCCTTCCAGTGTGGGCTTCAAGGCAGTTTTTATGGAAGAAGTCACAGCTGGGTTGGACTTTGAAAAATAGGTAAGCTTTAGCTATACAGAGATTTTTGTAGGGGGATATAGAGGTAGAGAGAGGGGACATTTCAAGTGGCGAAACTACCATATGCAACATGCCATATAGGTGGAGAGAGAAAAAAAAATCCCACGTCCCAGAATTGAAAAGGTCCTCAGGGAGCATCTAGTCCCACTTCCTTAGATACTGCAGGAGCTGGGAAAGCATTAGAAATGAATTGTGAGGGAAGAGGAGGTGGATCCCTTTTCACCCAGAACCCTTGGAATCTTCAGTGTACTTACTTTCTTTCACTTTTCTGAAACCTTTCCCATTTTCTTTTTTATCAGAAGTTAAAAATCCTTTTGAGGAGTTAAGAAGAATCTCTTCCCTGTGATACCAAGTGAAAGATAGGGACATGTGTGAAGAATGAGTTATTAACACCATCCTTTTCCTGAAAATAAAAGTTTGTCACCAGAGCTAGAAACCTGGAGGAAGAAAACAGTATCTTGCAGTGGTATCTTGGTTTCTTTGGGCAAATTAGAGAGTGAGCAAAATGGCTAATCTAAATAACAAGGCTTGGTTATTCTGCCAGGCTGGGTCTCTTTGGGGACAGGTTGTCTTGGGTATTCTTGATTAGAGTGGCAGGAGAGACACTGAATTGCGTGACCCCTCAACACCTTCAGCTTTATCTAACCAAACAAATAACAGGTGTAGGCAAGAACTCCATAAAAAATAGGGACCCTGATTTCTTGCTTTGTGATGCTCACCTACCCCTTTGTGGCATGTGGCAAGTATGAACACAATAAAAGCATTAAGTGGGTTGGAGGGCAGTTTGGCAGTGTCTGTTAACATTTTAAAACCATATACCACAGCTGGGCACTGTGACTCACCCCTGTAATCCCAGCACTTTGGGAGGTGAAGGCAGGCAGATTACCTGAAGTCAGGAGTTCAAGACCAGCCTGGCCAACATGGTGAAACCCTGAATCTACTAAAAATACAAAAATTAGCTGGGTGTGGTGGCACATGCCTGTAATCCCAGCTACTTGGGAGGCTGAGAAAGGAGAATTGCTTGAACCCAGGAGGCAGAGGTTGCAGTTGGCTGTGATCATGCCAGTGCACTTCAATAAATGAATGAATGAATGCATCATGCATATACCAGTCCCAGCTGCCCTGGAGGCTGAGGCAAGAGGATCACTTGAGTTCAGGAATTGGAGGCCAGCCTGGGCAACATAGTGAAACCCCTGTCTCTTTTTAAAAAAAAAAACAAAGGCTGGGTGCAGTGGCTCATGCCTGTAATCCCAGCACTTTGGGAGGCCAAGGCAGGAAGATCACCCAAAGTCAGGAGTTCAAGACCAGCCTGGCCAACTCGATGAAACCCCATCTCTACTGAAAATACAAAAAATTAGTTGGGTGTGGTGGTAGGCGCCTATAATCCCAGCTACTCGGGAGGCTGAGGCAGGAGAATTGCTTGAACTTGGGAGGTGGAGGTTGCAGTGAGCTGAGATCATGCCACTGCACACCAACCTGGGCGACAGAGAGACTGTCTCAAAAAAAACACATCCCATACGACAGCAGTACTACATATCCATATAGGGAAATACTTGTACAAGCCCAGGGAAATGAGTAGGAACGTGCTCCTTGAAACATGTTTTGTAATAGCAAAAAATTGTCATTAATAGGGAAACCCCTAAATAATTGTGATATAGCCAAACAATGGAATACTATGCCACAGTTCAAATAGAATTATGTAGATCTCTTGTGCTAGTATGTGTAGATTTAAAGCTGAAACAATTTAAATCAAAAAAGCAAGTTACAGATCTATGTATAATATGATGCCTTTTATGTTAAAAATACGTATATATTTCTATGAGAACAAATATGTATGAAAATGGCATTGAAAAAACATTGGACGCCGGGCACAGTGGCTCGTGCCTATAATCCCAGCACTTTGGGAGGCTGCAGCAGGTGGATCACCTGAGGTCAGGAGTTTGAGACCAGCCTGGCCAACATGCTGAAACCCTGTCTCTACAAAAAACACAAAAATTAGCTGGGCATGGTGGCATGTGCCTGTAATTGCAGCTGTTTGGGAGGCTGAGGCAGGAGGATCACTTGAGCCCGGGTGGCAGAGGTTGCAATGAGCCGAGATCTCGCCACTGCACTCCAGGTTGCAAGACGCAGTGAGACTCCATCCCCCCCCCAAAAAAAAAAAGAAAGAAAGAAAGAAAAAAGATTGGAAGGATATGTATCAAATTTGTAACTGATTATCTCTGGTGAGGAAGGGAGGGAACCAGGTTGGAGGGTAGGTGTTAAAGGAACTTCAATCTTGTATTTAATATTTAAAAGATTGTTTTCAAAGAGCATATATTTAAGTATTACTTGTATAATTAAAATTGCTAACAAAATAACAGCTCAGTTTTAAAATACTAAGTACGTATTTTGTGTTAATTACTTTTCTTCTTTTTGTTTTTCAGAATGTGATGAATAAGATGCACACCATTAGCGTACCCTACTCTGTCATGAAAGCCTGTCCTCTCTCTTGGGTCCAAAGAGTACATGCTCACAAAGGTAGTCACCTGCAGCACCTAAGCTTTAATTATATGACTGTTTGAATCAAGATTTCAGGGATTTCAGAGATTTTCAAATTGTCCTTGTTAGAAACATTTCTGTGCCCCTTTTCCTTAACAAATTGTAGAGTTTAGTTACTACAGAATTAGGTACCTTGCCTGTTTCATCGCAAGAGACAAATTTTTTCCAAATGCAAGCCTTGAATTAGATTTAAGTGTCTTGGTGTTCACAGTTTCCTTGACTGGGATACCGAGGCCTGCCTAGAGGGTCTCAGTGAGCCAACAATTGCAGGTCCCATCAGTTGTCTAATTGTGATACTTTCTGCCTCTCAGCTATTGGCACAGTCTCTTTGAAGCCTTTTTTATTTTCTCCTAGCAAAAATCGTGATTACCCAAGTAAATAAAAATGTCTTTATCATGGTATATTACATATGTACCAAATTTATTGTGTATGTTAACTTCGTCCCTTTTGAATTTTTAGCCAAGGTAGCTTTAGTAAAATGTCGGGACTTGCACTGGGCGATGATGGCACATCGAGACCAAAGAGATGTGAGCTTGAGTTCCCTCCGAATGTTAATTGTGACTGATGGAGCTAACCCCTGTGAGTATTTCTGCACTATGGGTCTGGGAATATCCTGTGTTTTGATAGATTAGGTTTTTTTACCCTCTTTTGATAGCTTTTTTTTTTTAAACATCTGTACTAAGATGTAATTCACATACTGAAAAACTCACTCATTTAAGGTGTGCAATTCAGTGGTTTTGGTATGTTCACGAGTTGTACAACCACTATTAAAATCTAAGTTTAGAACATTTTCATCACCCAAAAATAAACCACATACCCATTATCAGTCACTCCTCATTTTTCCCCTGCCCCCAGCCCTAGACGACTGCTAATCTGCTGCCTGTCTCTCTAGATTTGCCTGTTCTGGACATTTCTTATAAATACAGTCATATAGTATGTGGTCTTTGTGACAGGCTTCTTTCACTTAGCATGTTTTCAAGGTTCATCCATGTTGTAGTATCTGTCAGTACTTTTGCATTCCTTGTTATTACCAAGAAATAGTCCATTGTATAGTTATACCACATTGTATTTATTTATTCATCTTTTGATGAATCTATAAGCTTTTAAGCCATTCATTCTTGCTCACTCATGTATGGCCTCTTTCTATCATCGAACTGGGCATTCCTTGGATAAAAGGAGCAATATGAGGGTGACTTCATGTAACCAAGTGTCTGGACTTTATGTAAATTCCCCTTAGCAGCAAATCAAAGGAGTTTGGAAAAACTTTTAGAGATCTTACTGTGTTACCTGCTTTTCCCTACAAGCCCCCAAATCCTGATCCTTCACACAGTAGAATCAGGTAGAGTACTAGGCTGTTTGTCATAAATGGACTTTTGTCAGTAGTCACATCGATCATCATAGTTTAAAACACAGACATGGGATTGACCTTAATAACACAGAGAAGGTGGAGCTAAGCCAATATTAAATTGCACTGGCTATGATAGTACCTCAGGAAGAGTTGCTGAATTATAAACTGGCTGCATATTGCTGGCAGTATTATCTCTGATACTGATTTGTCAGTTTGGTAGGAGCAGCCTTATACCAAGTTGTAACTTTAAATAGTGTCAGTGACCTTTTATGGGCTGGATGAGCATTAATTTGTCCTTGAAATGAATCAAACCATCTCACAGGGACAGTAAAATATTTGTGTGGAATTAACAATATACAATGTGAGTTCTCATGAGAAATAAATATGTCAACTTTCTGCTCCTTATCATTTTCCTGCAGTAATGAAAATGACAATTTCAGCTTCAGTTTGATCTGTTCCAACTCCTTAGGGTCTGTGTCATCCTGTGATGCCTTCTTGAGTCTGTTCCAAAGCCATGGACTGAAGCCTGAGGCCATCTGTCCGTGTGCCACGTCTGCTGAAGCCATGACTGTAGCAATCCGCAGGTACTCTTCCGGATGTCAGATGCTCTTGATGTATGTTACAACTTGGATGAAATGGACAGTATTTACCGGGTGATAACAAAGGGTGTTAACTAATTTTCTGAGTAGTTTGAATTTCATTTTTCCCACTCTTGATCAAAGTATATATAGTAAACTGAAAATTTTAATTGATATCATTTCATATTTGTGAATTAGCTATTTTTCTTTGCTATTTTGCTCTTCGGAATCCATAGCACCCTAGACTAAAAATAGTCTGTTCCTGATTGTAGCTTAAGTATGGATAGTATATCTATAGTATACTCAGGACCATTATAAATGTAAGTTTAAGTGTGTCTGTGTGTGTATGTATATATATATATGTGTGTGTATGTGTGTGTGTGTGTGTGTGGGTGTGTGTGTGTGTGTATAGTCAGCTCTTTGAAGCCTTTTTTATTTTCTCCTAGCAAAAAATTGTGATTTTTTTTTTTTTTTTCAAAGATAGGGTCTCTCTCACCCAGGTTGGAGTGATCATGGCTCACTGCAGCCTCAACCTCCTGGGCTCAAGCAGTCCTCCTGCCTCAACTTCCTGATTAGCTAGGACTACAGGTGTGCACCACCACACCTGGCTAATTTTTAAATTATTTTGTAGAGATAGGTTCTTGTTATGTTGCCCAGGCTGGTCTCAAATTACTGACTTTGAGCAGTCCTCCTTCTTTGGCCTCCCAAAGTGCTGGGATTGCAGGCATGAGCCACCGAGCCTGGCCCAGTACGTAATACTTGACGATGATAATAAATGACCATGTTGCTAGTTTATGTGTTTACTATACTACACTTTTTTTTAATTCAATTTTTTAGAGATGGAGTCTTGGTCTGTTACCCAGGCTGGAACACAATGGCGTGATCATAGCTCATTGTAGCCTTGACCTCCCAGGCTCAAATGGTTCTCCCACTCAACCTCCCAAGTAGCTGGGACTACTGGTGTACACCATCATACCTGACTAATTTTTGTATTTTTTGTAGAGATGGGGGTCCCACTGTGTTGCCCAGGCTGGTCTTGAACTCCTGGCCTCAAGCGATCCTCTTGCCTCAGCAGTTGCTGGGATCACACGTGTGAGTGACCACACCCAGCTCTAATTTGGCATATTTTTGGTAGAGAAAATGGAGAATTTTTTTGGTATTGTAGTCAGAGGAAATTTATTATCCTATGTATTTGAATTTTTCTCTTGATGTTATTTCATCACCAAATTTGATGGGTTTTTCTTTTCAGACCTGGAGTTCCAGGAGCCCCTTTGCCAGGAAGAGCAATTCTCTCAATGAATGGATTGAGCTATGGAGTAATACGGGTCAATACTGAAGATAAAAATTCAGCACTGACGGTCCAGGATGTGGGGCATGTAATGCCTGGTGGTGAGTCACAAGGAGCACCATTTGGTTTTTCATAAAGATTTGACATCAGAGATAATAGAGCCTGATAAAATACAGAATCCCAAACCAGGAATTCTTAATTCAGTACTTAACCCATTTAATTCCTCAGAGCCTCTCTAATAGTTAAGTCGTTATAATTATGCTGACCTTCCAACGGTGTTATATGACTTAACAATTGTGAATGCTTCAGGTCTATTTCTTTACCTGGAAGGCCAAATACTGAGAGATGTTAAAGTTATCTGGTTTTCACTGTAATTGCCAAGCCATTGGGACTAGCAGAAAATTAGAGCATACTGCTTCCATGAGTGTTTGAGTTTGATCTGCCTAACGGTAACACCTCATTCATCTAACCTGTTAATTTGGGCTTTGCATTCATCTTTAATATGTCACTGTCTATACAAGCTTTACATTTCAAATATACCTATGTAGTGTCAGGTTTATGTTTAGCATTCCTGTTTGGTATTTTTACTTAATGCCACTCAGTAAAGGCAAGACTTTCTTGGGTTCACAGGATGGAGTTGTTATTTTACAAAGGTTTTCTAGAATCTTTGTCCCTTAACCTATATTTTCTATACATTAGGGATGATGTGTATTGTGAAACCAGATGGACCTCCCCAGCTCTGCAAAACAGATGAAATTGGAGAAATCTGTGTTAGCTCCAGAACTGGAGGCATGATGTACTTCGGGCTTGCTGGTGTGACAAAAAATACATTTGAGGTACATGATATTAACATTTCCCAGGGAAAATGTTTGGTGAGATGAGGATGTTACGAGGGCAGATGCCCTGGTTGATGGGACAGTGTAACACGTGGTTGAGAGTGTGTACTCTGGAGCTAGACTTGCCTAAGTTCAAATTCTGACTCTGCCGCTCACTGGCTGACCTTGGGTGAGTCAATTAATCTCTTGGTGCCCCAATTTCCTTGTCTTTAAATGTGAGTAATAGGCCAGGCACGGTGGCTCACGCCTGTAATCCCAGCACTTTGGGACACTGAGGCAGACGATCAAGAGGTCAGGAGATAGAGACCATCCTGGCCAACATGTGTCTCTACTAAAAATACCAAAAAATTAGCTAGGTATGGTGGCGCGTGCCTGTAATCCCAGCTACTCAGGAGGCTGAGACAGGAATATAGTTTGAACTAGGGAGTCGGAGGTTGCAGTGAACCGAGATCATGCCACTGCACTCCAGCCTGGTGATAGAGCAAGACTCCATCTTAAAAAAAAAAAAAAGGTGAGTAGTAATAGTACCTATGTCATAGGATTGTTGTGAGCATTTATAAAGTACTTAGAAACAGCATCTGGCACATAGGAGGTGCTGTTGTATATCCGTTAGATTGTTTAAAAGGGTAGATAAGTTGGGCATGGTAGCTCACACCTGTAATCCTGACACCTTTGGAGGTTGAGGCAGAAGAATTGCTTGAGGCCAGGAGTTCGAGACCAGCCTGGGCAACGTAGCAAGATCCTACAAAAAATGTTTAAAAATTAGCCAGACATGGTGGTGCATGCCTGTGGTCCCAGCCACTGAGGCAGGAGGATCACTTGAGCCCAGGAGTTCAAGGCTGCAGTAAGCTATGATCATGCCACTGCATTCCAGCCTAGGAGACAGAGCAAGACCCTGTCTCAAAAACAAAAACAAAAAAAGGGTAAGAGGCCTCATAAAAATTCACTCTAGTGAACTTGCCATGGTTTGAGCTTTGTACATTCAAATTTAATTTCAAGAGTAAACTCAAAATTATGATCGGTTACTAATTAAAAATGAAGCCTGTCCTTTCACAGGAGTAAGTTTGCTCATATTCAGTCTTTCAGTCAGACAAATACTTTTTCAGCATTTTTTATGTGTCTGACACTGTTCCAGATGCTTGGGGTATATCAAGAAATAAAACAAAGCTCCTTGTGGAGCTTATGTTCTTGTAGAGCCAGCACATTCTAGCTAGACTAGCACATGTTTTTCCTGCAGGCACTTCTGCATGTGAAGCCAGGTTGTAATGGAAAGTTTGTCTAGTGAGCCTGGAAGTCAGCACAGGGGCAGTTAATTGTCTACATTTTGTAATTGGAATTAACCTGTCTTAGGATACATTTTAGGGAGCAGAGAAATTCAACTGGCAGCCACATCCATCTTCAGACAAGACAGAGCTTATATGAGCATATGAGCACTCCAAATTTTCAATTCTTTGAACTGCTTTTTTTTTTTTTTTTTTGAGACAGAGTCTCACTATCGCCAGGCTGGAGTGCAGTGGTGCAATCTCAGCTCACTGCAACTTCCATTTTCTGGTTTCCAGCAATTCTCCTGCCTCAACCTCCCAAGTAGCTGGGACTACAGGCGCACACCACCACGCCTGGCTAATTTTTTATATTTTTGGTAGAGACAGGGTATTTCCATGTTGGTCAGACTGGTCTTGAACTCCTGACCTCAGGTGATTCACCCACCTCAGCCTCCCAGAGTGCTGGGATTACAGGCGTGAGTCACTGCACCTGGCCTGAGCTGCTTTTTCTATAATCTAGACTAGTGATTCCCAGGATGGAAGGTCACAGGTATCTGCTGTCCCATTTGAAAAATAGTGCATGTGATTGCGAACTAACAGATGTAGCTTGAGAGAAAGTATCATCTCTGTGATACCCTATCTATGCTCTCCATGATGTGGTACCTGAAAAGGGCTAAGAGCTCCTGGGCTGAGACTTATCTTTGTGTTTACCCAACCTAAAATGGTTTATATCACTTACTAAATGTCTTTCTCATTACTATTACTACTGTGCTCTTGGCCAGCCTTGGGCATTCATAAGCTCTTCAAGCATGTTTACTGCCAGTCTCCTGGTTTACTTTCCTAGATGATCGATTTACCTCCCTCAAGTGTGTGTACATTTAACTAATTTAAATCTCATCCTGTTTCTCCTATATTTAAGTTCTTGGGTTATATGTGTTCCAGTACCTGTAATTTTCTTTTTTTTTTTTTTTTTTTTTTTTCCCCTCTTGAGACAATATCTCACTCTCTTGTCACCCAGGCTGGAATACAGTGGCTCAATTATAGCTCATTACAGCCTTCAAGTCCTGGCCTCAGGTGATGCTTTCACCTTGGCCTCCCGAAGTGCAAGGATTACAGGCATGAGCTGTTGCACCTGTAATTTTTCTTTTTGACTTTTCCTTACTAAAAACAAGAGCCTCAAGCAGTGTTTGAAGATACTGATAATATTTTATTTCATTACCTTTCCTATGAGGCAGTTGCCTAGCCAGAATTCTCAGACTTAATACCAAACTGCTAAGTGCATAGTGATGAAGAAAATTTGAAATCTGCAATATAAATTTAGTGATAGTGAAGTAGAATAAAAATCCTACCAGAAAAGGACAAAACTAGTTATCTGGGTTTTCCAAATTAAAATCCCCAGTATTTTTCTTACTGGATTCTTAAATTTAAATCCTGAAAAGAGTTTACCAGTTTGATTTGCAGTAGCTTTGAAGGTCTCTATTGAAAAAAAAAAAAAAAAAGAGTTTACCAGTGTGGTTAACATTTCCCTAGGACAAAAGATCTAGTTTTTTAAATTTCTTGTGTGTGTATGTTTTGTTGTTGTTGTTGTTGTTGTTTTGAGGCGGAGTCTCGCTCTGTCACCCAGGGTGGAGTGCAGTGGTATGCGATCTCGGCTCACTTCAACCTCCGATTCCTGGGTTCAAGCGATTCTCCTGCCTCAGCCTCCTGAGTAGCTGGGATTACAGGTGTCTGCCACCATGCTCAGCTAATTATTTTTTTTGTATTTTTAATAGAGACAGGGTTTCACCATGTTGGCCAGCCTGGTCTTGAACTCCTGACCTCAGGTGATCCACCCACTTCAGCTTCCCAAAGTGCTGGGATTACAGACATGAGCCACCGTGCCTGGCCAAGATCTAACATCTACTAGTCAGAAAATAAAATGTTTTAAAAATAAGCTCCCAGGGAGAAAAACTTTTGTGACATGTATGACAAGAGAGAGTTGATTTTCTGTCACTCCCACATGCTAGCTATTTGAAGCAAGTGAAACACTTCTTCATCTGTAAAATGGAAATACTAACACTGTTTCTATACAATTAATTTGAGGATTAAATGTAAAGTAAGTAAACCTGTGCCTGGTACTGATAAGCATTTAGTAAATGTTAGCTCTTGTTATAATTATTATTTTATATAAAAAAGAAATCTTAAAAATTATCCAGGTGAGGCCGGGAGTGGTTGCTTATGCCTGTCTTCCTAGCACTTTGAGAGGCTGCGGCAGATCACCTGAGGTCAAAAGTTTGAGACCTGCCTGGCCAACGTGGTGAAATCTCGTCTCTACTAAAAATACAAAACTTAGCCAAGCATGGCGGCAGGTGCCTGTAATCCCAGCTACTCAGGGGGCTGAGGCAGGAGAATCCCTTGAACCTGGGAGGCGGAGGTTGCATTGAGTCGAGATTGTGCAATTGTACTCCAGCCTGAGCAACAGAGCCAAAAACTCTGTCTCAGTGTATATATATATATATATATATATATACACACACACACACACACACACATACATACATACATGCTGTAGATCACACCTGTAGTCCCAGCTATTCCAGAGTGTGAGACAGGAGGATCATATACGCCCAGGAGTTCAAGGCTGTAGTGCACCATTATCATACCTGTAACTAGCTACTGCACTCCAGCCTGGGCAACATAGTGAGACCTCATCTCTTTAAAAAAGTGGGGGTAGGGAGCACCTATCAGGTAGAAAAAATAGATAAGAGACATGAATAGGCTACTCACAAAAGAAATACAAATAGCCAGAAAACAGAGGAAAAGAAATTCAAATGTATTACTTATGAAATGCAATTAAAGCAATATGGGATTAATGTCTGCTGTCTTGAATTTAAAAAAATTTTTAAAGTCTGAGTGTGGTGGCTCACTACTGTCATCCCAACACTTTGAGAAGCCAAGGCAGGAGGATTGCTTGAGGTTAGGAGTTTAATACCAGCCTGGACAACATAGTGAGACCCATCTCTACAAAAGAATTAAAAATTAGCCAGGCGTGATAATGCACATCTATAGTCCCAGCTACTTGGAAGGCTGAGGTGGGAAGATTATTTGAGCCTAGGAGTTTAAGGCTGCAGTGAGCTATGATTTCGCCTTTGCACTCTAGCCTGGGCAACAGAGTGAGACTATATCTCATTTAAAAAAAGAGAAAAAAAAAAACTTTTGTTGCCAGGCTGTAGTGGCACAATCTCAGCTCACTGCAACCTCCGCCTCCCGGGTTCAAACAATTCTCCTGCCTCAGCCTCCTGAGTTAGCTGGGACTACAGGCACGTGCCACTATGCCCAGCTAATTTTTGTATTTTTAGTAGAGGTGGGGTTTCACCGTGTTGGCCAGGATGGTCTGGATCTCTTGACCTCATGATCTTCCCGGCCTTAGCATCCCAAAGCTCTGGGATTACAGGTGTGAGCCACCGTGCCCAGACAAAAAGATTTTTTTTTTAAATGAATTAACAATGGGATATATTTTTTGGTACCAGAAATTGGCAAAGTTTGGAAAAGTGGGCAACATATAATATTAGCTAGGACATGAGAAAAACCAGACATTCTAATACGGTATTAATGAGTGTAAATGCACACTACAGTTTTTAGGCCAGCCAATTAAAATTGAAAAGACTCATGCCTTTTGTAGAAATGCATAAATGAACACAGCAGTATTCATTAAAGCACCTTTACAATAGTGAAAAATTAGAATAGCCTATCCATTTGTAATAAAAGACTAGTTCTATTCTAATAGCCACAATTTCCTGAATACTGACTCTGGGTCAGATACGATACTTGTTTCTGCAAATCTGTTTACTACATTCCTTAATTTTCACTCCAAGCCTGTGAGAGGCACAGAGTACTCCATTAAATAGCTGCGAAACGGGGGCTTTGAAAAGTCCAGGCACTTGCCCAAAGTGTGTTACTAGTCAGTGGCAGAGTTAGAAATTGAATTAACACCAAGGACTATGCTGTCCTGTCCCCCCACGAAATGGCATATTACAGAGCTATTTTACAAAGTGGGCTAAATCAGCAAGGGTATCTGAGATGTATTTCGTGGAAAAGCAAGTTCCAAAAAGCATAATAAGATCCACTTAAAAAAAAAAAAGAAAACTCTTAGTACATTTATATATGTGTATATGTATATATCTTCTTAAAAGTTCAGAGAGATAGTAAATTGTAATTATTTGTTATTGCTTAAAGGGATAGAATTACTGAAATCACTATTAAGTTATTTTTTCACTGAGCATGTATTTTAATAAGACTTCTTAAAAATCACATAAGCTTTCTAAGAAAAAGCAAAGTTTTTTGTATCCTTTTGTCTCTTAGGTAATTCCAGTGAATTCTGCAGGCTCTCCTGTTGGAGATGTTCCATTCATCCGATCAGGATTGCTGGGATTTGTAGGGCCGGTAAGTGATGCTTTCATGTTGATTTTGTTACATTTGATCGAAATATTTGGACTTTAATTCACAGAACAGAACAAATTCGGATTAGTCCAAGAGTGTTATAGAACCACTTATATTTAAAGCAGTTGTTGTAAGGATGTCATAAAATGAGTTAGTGTTTATCATTTCCACTACCCAAGTTCATTTGACTCCTTCAAACTAAGACTTTGGGGGTTTCTTTTTGTTTTTGTTTTTTTAATAGAGACAGGGTTTCACTATGTTAGCCAGGCTGGTCTCGAACTCCTGACCTTGTGATCCACCCGCCTTGGCCTCCCAGAATGCTGGGATTACAGGCGTGAGCCACCTCACCTGGACAAACTAAGACATTTTTTATTTTCTTTTCTCCCACCCTGAGGTCAGAAGACATGACGAGACTTTTTTTTTCTTTTCAGAACTCTTTTCACTTATCCTATCTCTATCTGATTTGATTAACATGTTGCAATAAGTTAGAAGAATGCTGGAAAAAGTTACCTTCAATAGCAAAGAGAAACCATAATACATAGTGTACAGAGCATTTCCATGTAAATGACTGGCGCTATGTGATGTGTAATAGTAAATCTTTGGAGTGAAAAAAAAAGTTTGGGCCAGGCGTGGTGGCTTATGCCTGTAATGTCAGCACTTTGGGAGGCCAAGGTGGACAGATCACCTGAGGTCAGGAGTTCGTGACCAACCTGGCCAACATGGTGAAACCCCACCTCTACTAAAAATACAAAAATTAGCTGGATGTGGTGGCATGTGCCTGTTATTCCAGCTACTCGGGAGGCTGAGGCATGAGAATCGCTTGAACCTGGGAGGTGGAGATCCTGCCACTGTGCTCCAGCCTGGGCAACAGAGTGAGACTTTATTTCAAAAAACAAACAAAAAAAAAACAGTTGGCTATTCAGAACATGGTATTTATAGGTACAGGGTTAGAGATAATGAGGACGTGAAAAGCTTGTTCTCAGAGAGCTCACAATGAGCTTGATGAGCCTGAGGACAACAGAGATCTAAGTCATGGAGGGGCTTTGCATGACATCATGGGAAGTAGGATTTTGTTTTCTAAGTAACAGTCATTATTCCTAGCTAAGCCCATATCCCTCCATTCATTTCTAATTACCTCCTATCCTCTCTTTCTTTTCCACTTAACATCTTCAGTCCTATAAGAGATCTAATTTTATTTCTTCCTTCCCATTTATGGAGGGACAGGGTGGGTGAGGACATAGGTCTAGGAGAATCACTGTCTACACCTGTTGTCTTGACTTTTTCACTCAGCATCAGGAAATTCTCAGAGACCCAGCTCCTTTTAGCTTAAAGCTCCATGATTGAGGTCCATGATGGAGATCTAAGCTTTGCATCTGCATTATAAGAAACAGGGAAAGGTGCAATCCTCTTCTTTAAAGGAAGATTCACTGAAGCTGCTGTGCAGCACTTCCACTTATTGCTCTAAACTAGTCCCACAGCCACATCTAGATACAAGGGAGGCTGGAATGCAGTCTTTATTTCAGTCAGCCATACCTAGCTAAAAATTATACTACTGTGGGCCGGGCGCGGTGGCTCACACCTGTAATCCTAGCACTTTGGGAGGCCGAGGTAGGTGGATCACCTGAGGTCAGGAGTTCAAGACCAGCCTGGCCATCATGGTGAAACCCCATCTTAAAAAAAAAAAAGAAAATTAAAAAAAAATTATCCTACTGTGAATGAAATGGAGAAATGGACATTGAAGGAGTGGCAGTGACTGTCTTACTCCTTTACCAATACCATAGCTTTTCAGGTTGTGTTGGAAATGGCTGCTTTTTTCCCGACATATGGGATGGACCAGTAGCTTGTTGAGAATATGGGTGGCAGTGACTGTCTTATTCCTTTAACAACACCATAGCTTTTCAAGTTGTGTTGGAAATGGCTGCTTTTTTTCCTGACATATGGGTTGGACCAGTAGGTTGTTGAGAATATGGGTGGCAGTGACTATCTTCTTCCTTTACCAACACCATAGCTTTTCAGGCTGTGTTGGAAATGGCTGCTTTTTTCCTGACATATGGGATGGACCAGTAGCTTGTTGAGGATATGGGCTGTGTCTTAAATGGCCCAGTCAGTGTGTAGGGCACTACATTGTGCCCTGTAAATCAGTGAGTGACATTCACATGGAGATAACCACTAGATAGGTGAATATATGTAAATGGACTAAGAAATTTAGGAATTCTGTAATGAAAAATAAAAGTTAATTTGCTGCAAATGAGCCTGGGAAGATTATTTACACATTGATGCTTTTGGGCATTCAATAGTAGTTCCTTGCTGCTCTTTCTTATTGGAAAGAAAGGCACCTGCAGTGTTCCTTAGACCTTTCTTTATTAGCCTATTTCTAATCTTGCCAGATGGGAACAGTATTAACCTTACCAGCCTGAAGCGGTCATTTTCCTATTTAAACTGTTTTAATCTCCTAATTCTAATAGTAAATGAATTAATATTTTTCTTCCTGTGTATCCTCTGAATAGATACATAAGTAAACTAATACATAAATCATGGCTGGGAAAATAAACTATGCTTGTGTGGAATACTAGTTGCTTTCTTATAAAGTTCCTCCCTAAAATAAATATGAGTAAATTTCCTTCTTAGGTATCCTGTGAGACCTCATGGCTATGAGATGCCACTCGGGCTGGGCGCGGTGGCTCACGCCTGTAATCCCAGCACTTTGGGAGGCCGAGGCAGGTGGATCACAAAGTCAGGAGTTCAAGACCAGCCTGGTCAACATGGTGAAACCCTGTCTCTGCTAAAAATACAAAAATTAGCCGGGGCATGGTGGCATGCACCTGTAGTCCCAGCTACTCAGGAGGCTGGGGCAGGAGAATTGCTTGAACCTGGAAGGCAGAGGTTGCAGTGAGCCGAGATCCACTGCACTACAGCCTGGGCAGCAGAGCAAGACTCTGTCTCAAAAAAAAGAGATGTCACTCTTTTCCCAACTGATTTCAGAGATGTCAAGGTGTGAAATGCTTTCTCTAGAATCCATAAAATATGGCAGTTGTCTTTTTAATACTTCTTAAATGAGACTTATTTCAAGGCAGGAAGTTAAAATATATCTGTTTTACTATTTAAATCATGGAAATCAAGGTAAATCATCATTACCTTTCAGGGTAGTTTGGTGTTCGTGGTTGGGAAAATGGATGGCTTACTGATGGTTAGTGGTCGAAGACATAATGCTGATGACATTGTTGCTACTGGATTGGCTGTAGAGTCAATAAAGACTGTTTATAGAGGAAGGTGAGTAATACAAAATTCAAATGTTAGCACCTTTTAATGGAATCTAAATAGATCTTCACAGGGTGATTTCAGTTGTATTTTGTTTGTTCTCTTTTAAGGGATCAGAGTGTTTGTGGTTAAGCATTGCATAAGCCTGGCTTTTTTTTTCTTAGCCTGACTTTTAATGTATATTTCACAATATCTGGTTCTTCAGCTGTAACTAAGAGGATTAAGATGCAACTATGTTCTCTACTTGAGATTTTAAGTATTACCATTTGTTGAATCCTGAGGACTGAGAATTCTAAAACATTAACTTCCTACATTTCCTCAATGCAAAAGTAGTGCCATTCAGACTAACTGAGATAGATGCTGCTCTGTAGGCATTTACGTCTAATAATTATTTATCTTACTTGTTTCTAATTAAATTATACCATTTTAACGTGGGGACTGACATAGTGCATAATGTCAAACTCCATGGACAAAGTCAATTAGGTATCTTTTTTATTTGCTTATTAATGTAACAAAAGATTTTTGCTACATATTTGAGTAGTTGATGTTCTATTCAGCAATTTGCAATCATGGATGTATCTTTATTAAACTTGGTATCCCTTTAGTTTAAGAAGTAAGAAAAATTAATGAAACCGTTTCTGAAATGTATAGTTTTTTTTGTAGTAGTGTGGCTTCCTATGAGATGTAAAGTCCATGGGACACTAGACCTGTCTTTGGTCACAGTCATATCCCAGCAATCAGTAGTGCGAGACACCTGGTAGGTGTTAGGTGAATGTGTATGGAAGGAAGGAAGGAAGGAAGGAGGGTGTCAGGCAGGCATGCCGGCAGACTCCGCTCTCCGGCGCCTTCCCATTCTTTCATGCATTTATTCAACAAATATTCATTGGGTGCCAACGCTGTGACACTGTTCTAGATGCTCCGGCTGTGGCAGTGAACAGAACAGGCCATGTCTCTGCCCTTGTGAAGCTTACATTCTTGTTGTGGGAAACAGGAACCATATAAACAGAGCAGTAGATAATGTGCGAGATGGTGATAAATGCTGTGGAGAAAAACACATTGCGGGCGGGGGTGGCCTACTAGTTTCTATGAGGTGGCCTGGGAGTGCCTTGCTAGTAAGGGGACATTTGAGCGGAGACCTCACTCAGAACCAACTTCATCCTCCCTCCCATGGCCTCTCGGGTCCACCGTGATCTGCCCTGGCCAGGGTCTGACCTCTCTCCCTCCCGCTCTCTGCTTCACCACTTTGCTCCAGGCACACTGGCCTTCTTGCTGTTCCTCAAACCTGCCAAGCTCGTCCCTACCTCAGAACCTTTTCGCTTTCCGTTCCTTCTGCCCGGAAACCTCTTCCTCCAGATCTTCGCATGGCTCGCGTCCTCACCTCATTCAGGTCTCTGCTCCAATGTCCACTCCTCAGGGAGGCGCCCCCCCCCTCTCCAGCCACCCTGCCCTCAGTAATATGCCACCCTACACACCACTCCACCCCTTGTTTATTGCAACATGACATTATTCTGTATTTGTTTGTTCTGTCTCTAACACATAATTGCCACAAAGACAAGAACTTTGTCTTTTTTACCACTATGTCCCCAACATTCATGACAGTTGTGCTTAAACACATTATTTAAATGAATGAATCCTCATTTTGAGAATAATGATTATGACATTTTCTTTTCTAAGCTACTCATTTCGGGTGGCGTGGCGGGGTTTTCTCCTCTCTGTAATTCCAGTTAAACAAAGCAAATAGAACTGGTTGTGAAGGGAGTCCTGATGTGTTTGATCTGTCTCTCTTAGAATTGCTGTGTTTTCTGTGTCTGTATTTTATGATGAGCGCATTGTGGTGGTTGCGGAACAAAGACCAGATGCTTCCGAGGAAGATAGTTTCCAGTGGATGAGCCGAGTGCTGCAGGTGAGCGCCCCTTGGGGTCTGTGTCAGGTTAGTGGTGGCAGCAACCACTGCCTAAGCATTTTATTTTATTCAATCACCAGTAATGCCACCTTATTTTTTCTCGCCAATCATTGCTCACATATTCGGGGTATTATTAGCAAAATCAGATAATTAATACCATTTCTCCTTGTGGACCACTTAGTATTTTTCTGCTCAGGTTGCCAAAAACAATGGAATTGACTTGCCTCAGCAAATTCTTTCATGCCTGAGTGTTTACTACTTGTGAAAGTTTTAACTGTCATATGTGGAACACATCTCTGGTAGTAATCAATCCACTTGTCAACAGTCAGTTACAGTTTTACTGTGCGCCATAAGTGGTGCCAATGGTGTGAGGGATCCAAGAAAATACAAGCTGTTAGCCTTACTCTGAAGGAGCTTTCCTGTGGGGCTAGAGATGCTAGGTGAGATAAACCATGGGGGAAGGAGAATCCTTTGGGCTTAGTCTAAGCACTATGTCTCTGATGGGAAGCAGGCTAGAGTGACGACAAGAGCCTAGTCTTCACTTAGAAGCATAGACTTGATATCCTGGCCAACATGGTGAAACCCCGTCTCTACTAAAAATAAAAAAATTAGCGTGGTAGCGGGTGCCTGTAATCCCAGCTACTCGGGAGGCTGAGGCAGGAGAATCACTTGAACCAGGAAGTTGGAGGTTGTGATAAGCCAAGGTCGTGCCACTGCACTCCAACCTAGTGATAGAGGAAGACTCTATCTGTTTTTTTTTTTTTTTTCCTTTTGGTCTGTCTTGGGGAGACCCCATCTCAGAAAAAAAATAATAAATTGTAAACAAGAATCATAGACTTGGAATCCCAGCTCCACTTCTTACCAGGCATGTGCCCTTCAGCAAGTCATCTAACCTCACTGAGTTTGAAATAAACCTATAAAGTAGGATAAAATTATCTATTTTATAGAGCTATTTATTGGAAGGATTAAATGAGGTAATTAAAGTATACAGTACCTGCACTCAGTAAATAATGATGGTGATTGTTACTCTTCATCTCTACCAAAACAATTTTTTAAATTATCCAGGTGTAGTTGCACGTACCTGTGATCCCAGCTTCTTGGAAGGCTGAAGTGGGAGGATCGCTTGAGCCTAGTAGGTCGACTCTGCAGTGAGCTATGATCATGCCACTGCTGTTTATCCTGGGTGACAGAGGAAGACCCTGGCTCAAAATAATAATAATAATAATAATAATGGTAGTAATGAGGCAGGTGCTATGATAGTCACCTGTAGTCCCAGCTACTCAGAAAGCTGAGGTGGGAGGATTGCCTGAGCCCAGGAGGTTGAGGCTATAATGCACTATGGTTGCACCTGTGAATAGCACTCCAACCTGGGAAACATAGCAAAAACCCATCTCTCAAAAAATAAAAATTATAACTATAGTCACCAATTAGAGGAGGTCCACTTTCCCTCAACTAATGTTCCTTTTCATTCTCTGTCCCTTCGCTCTTCTTTATTTTTCTACTTAGTACTTATCATCTTGTATGTTTACATTTATTGTTTTCTACATCCACTATAATATAAGCCAAGGCCAAGACCTTTTTGTCTCTTTTGTTCAGGGCTCAGTCCCCAGAGCCCAGTAGCTATGCTAGCAAACATCATAGTAGGCTCAGTAAATGTTTGTTGGCTAGTGGATGGTCCAAAGAAAGTGTGGCCTGTCCTTGCCATAGTTAGGTATCAGTGGAAGTGTTCTCAAGGTCTGTAACTTCTCTACTTGGGGAATTTGAATTTACTAGCTGCTAGTTAATAGCAGTGTTGTAGAAACAATGCAAGCATGAGATGATGGTAGTGCTAGATGACTTTTTTTTTTTTTTTGAGATGGAGTTTCACTCTTGTTGCCCAGGCTGGAGTGTAATGGTGCAATCTTGGCTCACTGCAACCTCCACCTCCTAGGTTCAAGCTATTCTGCTGTCTCAGCCTCCCAAGTAGCTGGAATTACAGTCACCCGCCATCATACCTAGCTAATTTTTTGTATTTTTAGTAGAGATGGGGTTTCACCATGTTGGCCAGGCTGGTCTCGAACTCCTGACCTCAAGTGATCCACCTGTCTCAGCCTCTCAGAGTGTTGGGATTACAGGTGTGAGCCACCTTGCCCGGCCACCAGATGACTTTTAAGATTTCTTTCTATCCTCAGGGTCCGTAATTCTGAACTATCAGCTGGTATAGCACAGGCTATTTGTAGTAGAAAATCGGAAAAGAAAATATACTGAAGATAGACTAGTCAGGAAAGACTATGAAGAAGGTAGAATCAGGCAGATCTCTGAAAGATGGCTAAGGGGCAGACGTGCAAGAAGAATATTTTTCATACCAATAATATTTTCAAACAGAAACCTTATTTTGTTCAGAATGAACTTTGGGGCATATAATGGTAGAACTTTTGGTGAATTACACATTTTCTTTTATTATAGAAAAGTGAGTATACCTGACATTTCCCAAGATATTTATTACTTTTCCCTGGAAAGCAACTATAGGAATTAAATACAGTGACAATTTACTAATCCAAATTGTTGTGAAAGTCATTTGGGTTCTGATTTGGGCATGAGATAACAGGCCATTATTTTCCCAGTGTTCGTAACTTACCCGCTTGGAGCATTCAAGTACATGGTGGAACAGTAAGGACACTATGTATTCTAATAGGTTAAAGGCCAGAGGTGGTTGAATTCCAGGTCTGTGTATAACATAAACTAAATACCTAACTTAGCACCTTCTAAGGAAAGGCAATTAGTAGATGACTTAGCAGATGTGTTTTTAATGAGGAATCCGGGCTACTTATAGCATGTTTGCTAACTTTTCTTGTATTCTAAAAAGCCAGAAACTCAGG
Source organism: Plecturocebus donacophilus (assembly GCA_004027715.1). Taxonomy (NCBI): domain Eukaryota; kingdom Metazoa; phylum Chordata; class Mammalia; order Primates; family Pitheciidae; genus Plecturocebus; species Plecturocebus donacophilus. The sequence continues at coordinate 45,995 of PVKP010005031.1, read as the reverse complement.
AATTCTGCCACACTTTTCCTTTCCCAGTCATCTATGTTGGTTGGTAGGATAGTCTGAGGATTGTGATTTTTAAGTCTATTCTTTTGCCCTTTTAAATTGTTTATTTTTACTTTTTTTTTTTTAAGATGGAGTTTCGCTCTTGTCACCCAGGCTGGAGTGCAGTGGCATGATCTTGGCTCACCGCAACCTCCACCTCCAGGTTCCAGCAATTCTCCTGCCTCAGCCTCCCAAGTAGCTGGGAATACAGGCACCCACCACCACGCCCAGCTAATTTTTGTATTTTTAATAGAGATGGGGTTTCACCACACTGGTCAGACTGGTCTCGAACTCCTGACCTCAGGAGATCCATCTGCCTCAGCCTCCCAAAGTGCTGGGATTACAGGCATGAGTCATGTCCCTGGACCCTTAAATTGTTTTAATAAAAGACCTTGACCATACATGGTGGCTCACGCTTGTAGTCCCAACACTGGGAAGCTGAAGCTGAGGGTCAGTTAAGTTCAAGACCAGCCTGGGGCAACAGAGCAAGACCCTGTATCTACAAAGAATAAAGAAATGAGTAAATAAATTAGCTGGATGCCACTGCCTGTAGTCCCAGTCACTTAAGAGTCTGTTGTGGGAGGATCACTTGAGCCCAGTAATTGAGGTTACAGTGAGCTATGGTCATACCACTGCACTCCAGCCTGGGTGACAGAGCAAGACCCTGTCATTCATTCATTCATTCATTCATACATACAGCCTTGTCCTTTTTTTATCTGTGACCTTAATAACTGTGAGTTCATTCTACTTCTAAGATTGTATTACTTGTTCAGTAAGACCTATGGGTAATACAGTAGAAACCTCCTAACTAGTATTAACAGTTGGTCAGTTTTGGCCAGGCGTGGTGGCTCACATCTGTAATCCCAGCACTTTAGGAGGCCGAGGTGGGGGATCACTTGAGGTCAAGAGTTCAAGACCAGCCTGGCCAACTTGGTAAAATGCTGTCTTTACTAAAAATACAAAAATTAGCCAGATGTGGTGGCATATACCTGTTATCCCAGCTACTCGGGAGGCTGAGGCAAGAAAATTGCTTGAACCCAGGAGGTGGAGGTTGCAGTGACTCAAGATTGTGCAACTGTACTCCAGCCTGGGAGAAAAAGTGAGACTCCATCTCAAAAGAAAAAAAAACCACAATTGGTCAGTTTCATTAAAATGAGAAATTCTTCTAGTATTAAATTTTAATACAAAACATCTAAGTGTATATTCCTTTGATGTAGAGAAGTGTGATTATGAATACACCAACTTGAGGTCCAGGTCAACTTACTTCCATAAACTATATCAAAATGCATTGTCTTCAGTTTCTGGTTTTCTTTTCTTTTTAAATTTTTTTAAAAATTAAAATATAGAGATGGGGTTTTGCCATGTTGCCCACCCTCTCTTAAACTCCTGGACTCAAACTGTCTTCTCACCTCGGCCTCCCAAGGTGCTGGGATTATAGACATGAGCCACCATACCCGACTTGGTTTTATTTTAAGTTAGCACCACAATGTGGGTATTTGAAAAATGACTTGAGTAGATAATCCTCACTTTTAGGATTAATTTGCCTGACCTATGGACATAGTTTTTTAGGAGCTCACTTTTAGTGTGTCTTTCCAAAGCATAATTCCTGTGTTTTTGGATTTGCATTTGTTCAGTTAACGTATATTTAATTATATTATGTGAAAACAACAAGAACAGCTGTCATAAGCAGTATAGGAACACAGCTGACTTTTAGCAAACATGCAGTTACATGGCTGGGAGCACAGGTAAGCTCAGGGTAGCTTTTGGCATCCAGTGTTCAGTGTGCTGTGGGCCTCACCCCAGAAGTTTTTCAGAGGAGATACATGGTAACATGGTGAATCACTTAAGTCGGGGCTCCTTTAGGGAGCTGCTATTGTGTTCATAATCAAAATGCTTTACCTCTGTTAATTAGGCTTCGTTGGATGGATAGCTAAAAGATTAAAAGAACCAAAACAAATTTCTAGGTTTCTGTCATTGTCACTTAAGAGAGAACATATTGGCTGGGCATGGTGGCTCATGACAATAATCTCAGCACTTTGCAGGGCCAAGGCGGGAGCATCACTTGAGGCCAGAAGTTCAGGACCAGCCTAGGCAGCACAGTAAGACCCCCATCCCTACAAAAAAACGTAAAAATTTAAAAATGGAAAAATATCATTTCAAATTAGCCAGGTGCAGTGGTGCATCCCTGTAGTCCCAGCTGCTTGGGAGGCTTAGGCAGGAGGATCACTTGAGTTTAGGAGTTTGAGGCTGTCATGGCTTGTGTCATTGCATTCCAACCTAGGTGACAGAGTGAGACCCTGTCTCTAAAAAGAATAAAAATTAAGAAGAGAACATACTGAGAGTTACAAGTCAGTATCCACCTTTGTCCTTTTAGATTGTATCTTACCTTTCTTCTTTTAATCTCTGCCACAGCTGAAAGATGTATATTATCTTAATTATTATCTTTAAATCTTTAGATATATGGGATCTTAATGATACGCTAGATTCTAGATCTAGAATGGGTAGAGTAAGAAAAATCCTAGAGTAAAATAATGGATTATATCAGGAATATGTCAAATGTAATAGAAGTAATCTCATTGAGTTGTTTTTTTTTTTTTTTTTTTGTATTTTTCTAGGCAATTGATAGCATTCATCAAGTGGGGGTTTATTGTCTTGCTCTGGTGCCAGCCAATACGTTGCCAAAAACTCCGCTAGGAGGAATCCATATATCTCAGACGAAACAACTGTTTCTGGAGGGATCACTGCATCCTTGCAATATCCTCATGTGCCCACATACATGCGTGACAAATTTGCCAAAGCCCCGGCAAAAGCAACCAGGTAATATGCTGGCTTCCAATAGCTAGCACTAAAATTCCAACTTAAAGAAGCTGGGTTCTCTTAGTATGATTCTTTCTCTAGAATTAGTTTATAAAGACTTTGGGAGGCCAAGGTGGGAGGATTGCTTGAGCCCAGGAATTTGAGACCAGCCTGGGTAACATGGTAAAATCCTGTCTGTACAAAAAAATGCAAAAAATTAAGCCAGGCCTGGTGGTGCACACCTGTAGTCCCAGCTACTCCAGAGCTAACAGAGGATGGCTTGAGCCTGGGAGGTTGCGGTGAACCAAGATTGTGCTGTCACACTCCAGTCTGGGTGACAGAATCAGACCCTGTCTCAACAAAAAAGAAATGAGTGGAAAGGGAAGATGGAAAAGGTATGTTAAGGCAGCCGGGAGGCGAAGATATCCTTGAGATGCCTTTGGAGCTATTGTAGAAAGAAAGAATGTGTTTGTTAGGACTAGTCTTGGCTGCAAGTTGCAGAAAAACATAGTAGCAGCTCAGGCAAGAAGCAAGCTTATTTTGTTTTTATTCAGTCTCCGCAGAGACTATCAAAAATTGCCAATGCTGACTATATTTCAAATCATCATGGCGGGGTATTGGGAAAAGTTTTCAATTAGCAATAATGGCGCCTTGGATAAACCTCATTGGCTATGATACTGCCACTATACAAAGCTGCAAGCTTATTTTTTTGTCAGGTAAAAGAAGTTCAGAGCTAGGTAGTCCAAAGGCTAGGATAGTCACTCCTTAGTCATGTTCTTCCAGCTTCCCATCTTTTTGCTCTGGTGTTTTGTCATTCAACTATTGTTGTAGATATGCTACAGAACAAACAACCCTGAAACTCAGTGCCTCGAAGTAACAAGCATTTGCTTTTTACTCATGGAATGTGGATCTGTTTGGCTTGGCTGGAATCCTCTGGACTGGACTTGGCTCCAGGCTTATGTTATGTTCAGAGCTGTTCCATGTGTCATTTTATCATGGAGCCAGCAGCTACCTGGGCCATATTTTTTTCAAGGCAGATGGCAGAAGCAAGAAAGCAAGCCAAACCACATGAGCATATTTAAAGCTTCTGTTTGTGTCACATGTCCTAACATTTCATTGTCCAAAATAAGTCAGACCTTGAAGTATACGTCTCCCATCCAGCCATAACTGGGACAAGAAGGAAAGGAAGGATGTGGGAAAATAAAATAATCTGCCACAGCCATCCTTAGCAACTGCCCTGGGGCTCATTAGGCTCCCCAGCCTCTACATCTCAGCCAGCAGGTAGGAGGAAAACATAAAGAAAGAATACTCTTCCCTTCAACATGTTTTCTAGAAATGGCATATATTACTTCCTCTTACATGTTATTCTCCCACCCCAAAGAATATAGTCTTTATTCCAGGCATGTGTCCAGCTAAAAACTGGAGTTTCTGTTATTAAGGAAGAAGAATAGAATAGATACTAGAAATTGATAACTAGCAGTTTTTGCCATAAGACGTTTACAGAATTCTATGGGAAAATCAGAAGGCATATTTACAGGTACAGCAATGTCGGCAGTTAGCTTCCTGGAGTTACTGCTTTGAGTATCTTTCATTCTCTGTGACCCATAGACTCAAAACGCACACAGAAGAACCTGAAGGAACTGCTGCTGAATTAGTTTTATGTTTTAAACTACTGCAAAATTCACTTTTTAAAATACCATGTCTTTATTTTATAAAGTGAATCTCAGATTGCACAGTTTACATAATCAAATACACTCTTGAGTCCCTGACTGTATAAAAGCCTGTCTCCAACATGATATAGCTATAATTTATCATGAAGTTTCATAGGGAAGAATAGTGCATATTTACTTAAAATTGCAGTAGACACTTTGTAGACTAAAACTTCACCCTTTTTGAGTTTTTTTGTTTTTAATTTTTTCTTCTTGAGATGGAATCTTGCTCTGTCACCCAGGCTGTAGGGCAGTGGCATGATCTTGGTTCTTGGCATCCTCCACTGCCCAGTTTAAGCGATTCCCCTGCCTCGGCCTCCTGAGTAGCTGGGACTACAGGCGTGCACCACCACGCCCGGCTAATTTTTTTGTATTTTAGTAGAGACGGGGTTTCACCATGTTGGCCAGGGTGGTTTTGATCTCGTGACCTCGTGATCTGCCCACCTTGGCCTCCCAAAGTGCTGGGATTACAGGTGTGAGCCACCGCGCCCAGCTATGTTTAAATTTTTTTAAACTTTCCATTTTGAAATAATTTTACACAAAATAGTTACCACATGGTACAATCATTTTTTTATATGCTTTACCCAGCTTCCCCAAATATTTACCCTTTGAAAATTGATTATATGATTTAAGTGATTTTGTTTCATCTGTTTCAGTATATTCAGGATCAACAGATTTTGATGTAATAAAAGATTTTTAATATTAATTCAGTATAGCATCAGCATTATTCAAAACCTAGCTGGCATTAAGCTTTGTTTTATCATCTTTTTGCCATCTTCTTAGTCCATAAGGCAGATGACCATCAAGAGAGGGACACAGCGCCCTAGCACATTTTTCTAGAGAGGGAGTGGGCTCCCCTGTTTATTTTGAAGTGTCGAACCTATGGAAAAGTTAGAAGAATAGTACAATGAGGAGCACCCATGTAGCCTACCCTAGATTTACCAATTGCTGCCTTTTTTTTTTTTTTTTTTTTTGAGATAGTCTTGTTCTCTTGCCCTAGCTGTAGTGCTGTGGCACGATATGGCTCACTGCAACCTCTGCCACCCAGGATCCAGCCACTGAGTACCTGGGATTACAGGCTTGAGCTACCACACTGAGCTAATTTTTGTATTTTTGGTAGAGATGGGGTTTTGCCATACTGGGCAGGCTGGTTTCAAACTCCTGGCCTCAAATGATCTACCCATCTCTGCCTCCCAAATTGGTAGGATTATAGGAGCAAGGCAACACGCCTGGCCTTGCTGACATTTTTTCCCTGAGCTTTTTTTGTTTGTTTGTTTGGAGACAGGGTCTTAACACGGTTCCCCAGCGTGGAGTGCAGTGGCACGATGTCATCTCACTGCAGCTTTGAACTCTGAACTCTGGCACAAGTAGTCCTCCTACCTCAGCCTACTGAGTAGACTGGACTAAAGGTGTGTGCCACCACACCAGGCTAATTTTTTTTATGTATTCGTAGAGACAGGGTTTTGTCATGTTGCCCAGGCTGGTCTTGAACTCCTGGGCTTAAGTGATCTGCCCACCTCAGCCTCCCAAAGTGCTGTGATTACAGGCATGAGCCACCATGCCCGACCATTATTCACTTTTAATTGAACAAATTTAATATTTCAGATAAACTCCCTCAGGCCTTGTAGATGCTGTATTTCTTTCCAGGCCAGATATTCTTTATTGACCCTCTTTTAGGGTTCTATTATGATTGGAGATTAAATTATTGGTAGGAACCTGTGCAACCAGCTGTCACCTCCTCAGAGTGAAAACTACTTGTATATCCCAAACTACAATAGCTGCCTGCTCCCCTCCACCCTAGTCCCTATCCCTCCTGTGTTCCTGTTTTTTTCGAATACGCCACACTACTTGTGTTTATTTATTTGTATATGTATTTTTTGGTTACCCTTTTCCAAAATGCAAGCTCCTTGCCCTGTTTGCTCTTGGGTTGCCAGTGCCTAGAAGAGTGCTCAGTCAGTATTGTTGGACGAACATTTGATCCAGTTTTGGTCAGTCTGGAAATGCTCTGGATACTTAGTTGGAATTGCCATCTCCAGGGAGTTGGGCTTTACGTTTATTTACAGGTGTAGGCCCTGCTTCCGTGATGGTTGGGAATCTGGTTGCTGGAAAACGCATAGCACAAGCTGCTGGAAGGGATCTGGGACAAATAGAAGAGAATGATTTGGTGAGGAAGGTAAGTGTTCCTGAAGTGTTGCCAAGGACAGAATTTGCACTGAATTCTGGACAGAATTTTAATTGCAGGTAGCGGCTGGGGGATGCATTATATGACTTGTTATAAGTTGCTGACCCTGAGTCCTTTTTCTGCTTTATGAATTCAGCACCAGTTTCTTGCAGAGATCTTACAGTGGCGAGCCCAGGCGACTCCTGACCATGTACTCTTCATGCTGTTAAATGCCAAGGTATTAAAAATGCAATCGTATATCTAATCAGCTGACTACCATAGGAGTATCTTAGGCACTGTTGATCTCTTTCATCAGAAAATTTCTGTTGCCACATCTGAGGAAGGAGTTATAGCTTTCTCCTTGCTTTGACATACGAGGATAAACTGTGCAATCACTTTAAGGTTGGAACGAGACCTCCTGGAGTGCTATATAATACTTTCTTTTCTTATGGTACAGTCACATCTTTATTCAATTCTGATAGGAAAAATGGAGCCAACAATGCAATTACATAGATACATAGATGTTCAGAATGCATTATGTCATACAGTTTTTTTTACCCAATTGGACTTTTAATTGTTGGATTTCTGCGAGGTAGAAAATGACCTTAGACGAGCATTTTAAAAACCTAAGTTATTTCTGGTACTTAATTCATAATTAAATGATTTATTGCTAACAGATAAAAAGCAAATGGAGAATTAAAGAGTACATTTAACTACTGGTTTCCCATGTATGGTTCCTTATAATATTGTATTTTAGGACTGGGCATGGTGGCTCACACCTGTAACCCCAATACTTTGAGGCGGTGGATTACTTGAGGTTAAGAGTTCAAGACCAGCCTGGTCAACATGGCGAAGCCCTGTTTCTACTAAAAATACAAAAATCAGCCAGACATGGTGGCAGGCACCTGTAATTTCAGCTACTAAGGAAGCTGAGGCAGGAGAATCACTTCAACCCTGGAGGCAGAGGTTGTAGTAAGACAAAACTGCACCATTGTACTCCAGCCTGAGCAACAGAGTGAGACTCCATCTCAAAAAAAAAAAAAAATTAGGCTGGG
>PVKP010005031.1:0-31746 GCA_004027715.1 Plecturocebus donacophilus | reverse complement strand
ACAGGGTTTTTGCCATGTTGGCCAGGCTGGTCTCAAACCCCTGTCCTTAAGTGATCCACCTGCCTCAGCCACCCCAAGTGCTAGTATTACAAGCATGAGCCACCATGCCTGGCCACCATTCTTTTTTTTTTTTTTTGAGACGGAGTTTCCCTCTGTCACCAGGCTGGAGTGCAATGGCACAATCTCAGCTCACTGCATCCTCTGCCCCCAGGTTCAAGTGATTCTCCTGCCTCAGCCTCCCGAGGAGATGGGACTACAGGTGCATGCCACCATGCCCAGTTAAGTTTTGTATTTTTAGTAGAAATGGCATTTTACCATGTTGGCCCAGATGGTCTCCATTTCTTGACCTTGTGATCTACCCACCTTTGCCTCCCAAAGTGCTGGGATTACAGGCATGAGCCACCTTATGTGCTCTCTTTTTTGGTTAAGAGACATGATCTTGATATGTTGCCCAGGCTGGCCTTAAATTCCTGGGTTCACACAGTCCTCTTGCCCCTGCCTTCCAAGTAGCTGGGACTACACACCTGAGTCACTGCACCCAGATAGATTACTATTCTTAAAATTCTGCCAGGTTAGCCAGTCGCAGCAGCATATGCTTGTGATCCCAGCACTTTGGGAGGCTGAGGCAGGAGGATCACTTGAGTAGAGGCTAGCCTAGGCAATATAATGAGACCTCACCTCTACAAAAAAAAATTTTTTTAATTAGCTGGTAATGGTGGCATGCACCTATAGTACCAGCTACTCAGGAAGCTGAGGTGAGAAAATCATATGAGCCTAAGAGGTGGAGATTGCAGTGAGCTGAGATCGAGCCACTGCACTTCAGCCTGGGCCACAGAGCAAGACCCTGTCTTAAAAAAATATCTGCTAAGTTAACTTAGAGAAAAACTCCAACTTTTAAATCCATACATGAGAAATATAATGCATACTAAACTGTAAATAATGAACTTTAACTTGAAACCAGTATAACAGCTAATGCTTTTTGATCATTTCTTCAGTCAGTTGCTTTAAAAGTGCTTTATGTGAATTAACTTTCCCATAGTTCTATGAGGATAGGTATTATTTTAGAGATTCATTTGAGAGAAAAAGAAAACAGACACAAAGAGGTAAAATAACTCCAAGGTCACGTAGCTGATGGTAGAGCTGGCGTTTGAACAGCAGTCTGCTTCCTACTGTGTTCTACTTCCCCTTACTAAGCTGTTAGCAGATACATTTACCTGATGTAGATTTGCTTGCCTGTGTTGTCTAGTGGTGTCCTCAACCCCAGCCCACCTCTAAGAATGACATATGTGAGCTACTTGGTTAAATATGAGAAGCCTAAGCTTTAACAAATCCCCGAAGCTAAATTTGGCCATAGCAAAGCCACAGAAAACCAGTTGAAGAGCAATGATTTTCATGTTCCAGCAGGCTGGATTGACATCAGGTTTTTTCTTTTCATTGCAGATGATTTACCCAGGAAAAGGTTACCTCAGCTGTATAAACCACCCACTCCTGAGATGTTAGCATATCTTGATTTTAGTGTCTCCACAACTGGCATGCTTACAGGAGTGAAGGTAAGATGAATGCTGGAAAAAAGCCATTGTCTGCAAAAAAACAGAGATGACCACTGCCCCAGAAACTTTAGATGCAGAGGCCAAGTGGTTGTACCAGAGACCAGTAGGCAGAGGTAGAATCAAGAGTCACTGGTCTATTTAAATAAAAGCATTGGCTCCTCCGGAATGAGTTATTTTTATTATGAAGTGTCTGAACCTAGCATAGAAGCTGAAAGATAGAGTTTCAGTTAAAATATATATGAAATCTGAGCTTCAGATATCATAAAATTCAGTATTGGCTGGGCGGGCTCACATGTTGGGAGTCCAAGGCAGGTGGATCACCTAAGGTCAGGAGTTCAAGACCAGCCTGAACAACATGGAAAAACCCTGTCTCTACTAACAATACCAAATTAGGCAGGGCATGGTGGCTCATGCCTGTAATCCCAGCACTTTGGGAGGCTGAGGTGGGCAGATCATGAGGTCAGGAGTTCAAGACCAGCCAGATCAACATGGTGAAACCCCGTCTCTACTAAAAATACAAAAATTAGCCAGGTGTGGTGGCACATGTCTGTAATCCCAGCTACTCAGGAGGCTGAGGCGGGAGAATCAATTGAACCTGAAAGGCAGAGGTTACGGTTAGCCAAAATCGCGCCATTGCACTCCAGCTTGGGTAACCAGCGAAACTCCGTCTCAAAAAAAAAAAAAATTTAGCTGGGCATGGTGGCGCATGCCTATAATCTTAGCTACTCGGGAGGCTGAGGTTGCAGTGAGCCGAGATCGTGCCATTACACTCCAGCCTAGGCAACAAGAGCGAAACTCCATCTAAAAAAAAAATCCATATTAACTAATGAACAGAAATATGTTATCTTAATGGAGACTTAGATTAGGCTTTGAAGCACTAAAAATTATACATCGTTTTGAGGAGTTTAGGGAATTGAAACTTCTCAAAGCTGTCGTCAGAGCTGTTTCTCTGCCTGTGGGATGATGGTTCCAGCCTGTTCCATTTTCCATACTTTCCAGATGTCCCACTCTGCAGTGAATGCTCTGTGTCGAGCCATCAAGCTTCAGTGCGAATTGTACTCTTCTCGGCAGATCGCCATCTGCCTTGACCCTTACTGTGGACTTGGCTTCGCGCTCTGGTGTCTCTGCAGGTAGGGATGGAAAAGCCAAGGAGACAGAATGTGTGTGTGGGGGGGTATACTTTGTGGCCATGACCATCTCGTCCTTCCCTTTGCTCCTTTAATTTGGTAAAGTTTCAATAAAATGCTAATGTTTCCAGAATTTATATATCTACTGTGTCTCATAAGTTTGTTTAGTTTTGTCTGTATTCCCTTTGTTATTTTCTGTCGATTTTATTCCTCATACAAAATGGCAGGGATCCTGTTACTTGCTCTTTGCTCTACCATGTAATCCTTGCTTTAGGAGCAGAGCCAAGTAGAAGGATGATTCTACGGTGAAATATGTCATGTTTTGACAGCCAGCACGTACCCTCTAGGCTTGGCAGGAAGGAGCACAATGGGATGGGAGGACAGCATGTGGATGGAAAGTAGCACATTTGCCCTGGCCAGGTTGCTCCTTGTGGAATACAGATCCCAGCTCCTGTCACCATCCCCCGCAGGAAACCTCATCTCAGACCTGCATTTTCACCTCCTTGGTGTACATCATGAATGCTTCACGAATGCCTGCAGCTCAATGTTCTCCTCCTGTGTTCCCATCTTTGTTAGGGTAGGATCATCCATTTAGGGGCCCAAACTAGGAACTTGGGTGTTATCTTCAGATTCTGTATCTTTGTGTCTTGTATCTAATTAAATGTATGTCCTTTGGCTCAATTGCTCTATACCTATCTGTACATAAGAATCACCTGGTGATCTTTTAACAAAAATTAATGGGACTCCCCAAGACTTAACTTACATCTCCAGCGGTGGAGACCAAGCCACCAGGATTTTTCAGTACAGAATTTCTGAGCTCCTAGTGATTCTGATCTGTACTCAGGTTTAGGCATAAAATCACTGCCATTTTGTATAAGCCAAGAGTTTAAGCTTTGTAGCTATAGATGAGACATGATAAGAACTCTTTTTGTTGCTTAAAAAAAAAAAACATTGTGTTGATAGTGCTTCCTGTTGATGGACTGAATATGGATACGAGGATCCATATTTCCTTTCTGTCCTTTTTTCTTTTCTTTTTTTGAGTCAGTATCTTGCTCTATTGTACTGACTGGAGTGCAATGGTACAATCTCAGCTCACTGCAACCTCCACCTCCCAGGCTCAGGAGATCCTCCCACCTCAGCCTCCCGAGTAACTGGGACTACAGGTGTGCACCACCACACCTGGCTAATTTTTTTGTAGAGACAGCGTTTCGTCATGTTGTCCAGGCTAGGCTCGAACTCCTGGGCTTAGGCAATCAACCTGCCTCAACCTCCCAAAGTTCTGGGATTACAGGCATGAGCCACCACACCAACCCCATTCCTTCCTTTTTATTCTAGCCTACATTGTTAGGTTGAAGGCTTTATCACCTCTCACCTGAACTATTACAGCCTCTAACTGTCTCTCTGCCTTCAGTGGCTCGTATCACCAATCCCTACTCCATATCTCCATATTGTCAGTGTTGCCCCAACTTAAAGCTTCAATGACTGCCTGCTGGGTGAAGGCTAAACTCCCTCATATGATGGTTAAGCCCTTTCACAGTTTGGCCTCAGCCTTTCTGGCCTTACTCCTCCATGTACTCTGTGTGCTAGGATTTCAGTTGAATACTCTCTCTCCTTTCTCTCTCTCTCTTCCCTCCTCCCCTCCCTTCCTCCAGCCTTCCTTCCTTCCATCCTTCTGTTCTTCATTCTTTTCTCTTTCTCTTTCTCTCTCTCTTTTTTTTTAGGAGACAGGGTCTCAATTTGTCACCCAGGCTGGAGTGCAGAGGCATAATCACAGCTCACTACAGCCTCCACCTCTCGGGCTCAAGTGATTCTCCCACCTCAGCCTCCCAAGTAGCTGGGACTGCAGGTGTGTGCCACCACACCTGGCTAGTTTTTTTGTTTGTTTGTTTTTGTTTTTTTAATTCTTTTTGTAGAGGCAGGAGTTTGGCTCTATTACCCAGGCTGGTCTTTAACTTCTGGGCTCAAGCGATTCTCCCATCATGCCCTCCCAAAGTGCTAGGATTACAGGCATGAGCATCCGTGCCCAGCCACTTGAATACTATTAATATTTCTGATGGCTTCAAATGTGCTGTACTTATTGGCCTTTGTATATGTTGTTCCTCTGGCTAGAACACCCTCACTACCATCCCCACTTCTTCTGGCCACTGTCAAATTCATACTCATTCAAGCTCCAACTCAAGGGTCGCCAACTCGGTGAAGCATACCACCACTCCCCTGCCCTGGCTTTTCCAGTGTGAATGAATTGCTCTTTAGTCTGTGATCTCAATGCTTTTGATTCATAATCTCATATTCAGAGCATCAATAAAATGTCTATAAACATCTTTAAAATAAACTATAGAAATAAAATTCAGTCCACACTTAAGGTTTCTGAAGAGAAAGAGGAAAAAATGCTACTCCTTCAGGGTTTTAAAGATTAGTTACTAGGTCTGCAGCAGGTGATTCTGGAAAAGGAATAGAAAATGAAAAAAAAAAAGATTAGTTATTAGGAATTAGCTTTCCAGAAGGTTTAGTATCATCTTAACCATATTAATTAGCTTGAGGGCAGCTGTAAGAATGTTACATAGATGAAAGTGACCTGTCACAGTCTGCTTTATTTCATAGTTGCTCCTCTTGCAAGTTGCATAGGAACAAGACTGATTCTTATGCCTTTATATCTCATATGACCCTACATGGTCCTCACACTCAGTAAATGTCTGTTGAATTGGTGACGTTCTGAAGCTTCGGGTGTCGAGGATGAATTAATGATTCCAGCTCTTGCCTTTTTTGCTGCAGTGTGTATTCAGGCCACCAGTCTGTCTTAATTCCTCCTATGGAGTTAGAGAACAACCTTTTCCTCTGGCTCGCCACGGTCAACCAGTACAAAATAAGGGACACTTTCTGCTCCTATTCAGTGATGGAGCTCTGCACCAAAGGACTTGGCAACCAAGTGGAAGTGCTAAAGGTAAGAAGCAGCTCCAGCAGCTGGCCAGTCCCAAAAGGTTTTGAAGAAATGGGGCAGGTCGTAATAGGGCCAGAGTAGGGGCTAGCAGACATGTTTGCTTGCCTTTTTCAAGCCATTCAGTTAAAGGGTGTGTTGTAAACATTGGCAAATTTATCTCTTCCACCTTCCTAATTTAGTGTACTCTTCCATCTTCCACAGTTTAACATGATTCTTACTTTGTGAACAAGAAGGAGAAACTGGCTGGGAGGCTAAGTGGAAAGACTATGTAAAGATAAAAGGGAACTGTGGCTTCCAGTACTTTTTTTTTTCCTAATAGACTTTGAAACCTCAGAATATTAGGAATTTGGAGTATTCCCATAGATAAAGATAGCTCATTCATGTGTGTGTCAAATGATGATCTGACTGGCATATGAGAAAGTCAGAAAATACTGAATTTTCATTGCTAGAAAAATATGACCTTTGGAATGCAAAAGGAGAGAAGAGATGAGATTGCCAGAGTTCTGGATTAATTTTTCTCTTAGTCCCCTCAAATAGGGGGACATCTAAGGTACAGAAATGAGGAGGGATAAAAATATATTGCTGAAGAGCCTTAGATTTTTAGAAGAAAGAGGAAAGAACTAGAGAATGAGCAAATTTACCAGCAGATAGTGATTTTAATGGGATGCCTTGGCCGTTTCTTTTTTTCTGAAAGCTGCTTTCTCTGTGTGCCTGAGGTGAGAATACAAAATTGCTTGGCTTTTCCTGACCAAGGAGCTAGAACAGTGGCCCTACCTGTTCAGTGCTTTTATAATCCTACTGACTTCGCTCGCTCCCATGCAGTGGTGTCTTATGCAACGGTGTCTTGCAGACCAGAGGGATCAACCTTTCCTGCGTCCGGACCTGTGTGGTGGTGGCAGAGGAGCGGCCCCGCGTTGCACTCCAGCAGTCCTTCTCCAAGCTCTTCAAAGACATCGGGCTGTCCCCGCGGGCTGTCAGCACCACTTTTGGATCAAGAGTCAATGTAGCAATATGTTTACAGGTGACCCTCATGAAATCTTATCTGCTCACAAATGGGAGAGGCCTGTGGAGTGTCCCAGAGCATGGGCTTTGAAGCCAGGCTGCCTGGGCTTGGGCCCCAGCCGCACTTACTTGCTTTGGGACTTCGGGCTTTGTATCTCGATTTCTTTGTGTCTCATTTTGCTGGTCTATAAGGTGAAGGTAGAAGTACTGTGCTTCCCTAGGCAGCTCTGTACTCTTGGAGCAGTGCTGGCAGTGAGCACAGTGTTAGTGTTTACTCAAGTCATCGTCATGTGGTCATGAGGATGAATCACAAAGATTTGAGTCCTAGTTGGATTTTACTTGTATCTGACCTTCTTCTGTTTTTCTTTTTTGTTTTTTTTGAAACAGAGTCTCACTTTCACCCCAGCTGCAGTGTAGTGGTGCAGTCTCAGCTTACTGCAACCTCCACCTCCTGGGTTCAAGCGGTTCTCTCACCTCAGTCTACAGAGTAGCTGGGATTACAGGCACATGCCACCACACCTGGCTATGTTTTGTATTTTTAGTAGAGACAGGGTTTCACGCTGTTGGCCAGGCTGGTCTCAAACTCCTCACCTCAGGTGATCCACCCGCCTCAGCCTTCCAAAGTGCTGATTTTATAGACATGAGCCACCGCGCCCAGCCCTGACCTTTTGTTTTTCTGTCTCTATATTCTATACCTTTTTTTTTTTTTCAAACAATAAGCTTGTATTCTCTTCTCCACCCAGATGGCAACTTTGTCATGTTATTCTTGATGGGTAAATAACAGAAAAGGGATTAGAACTGAGACTAATTTTATCTATTAATTTAGCTAATAAGGCAAATATAGGGCCAGGTATGGTGGTTCATGCCTATAATCACAACACTTTGGGAGGCCAAGGCAGGAGGATTGCTTGAGCCCTGAAGTTTGAGACCAGCCTGGGCAACATAGTAAGACCTCATCTCTACCCCCATTCCCCACAAAAAAATAGCTGGGCGTAGTGCATGCCTCTAGTCCCAGCTACCTGGAAGTCTGAGGCAGGGGGCTTGCTTGAGCCTAGGAGGTTGAGGCTGCAGTGAGATATGATTGCACTGTTGCACTCCAGCAGCCTGAGAACAGATTGAGACCCTGCCTCTTAAAAAAATAAGGCAAATAATAGACATGGACAACAATGAGTTAAAAAAGATAGCACACATGAGTGGATTATTTCAGGTCTGTGACCTTCTTTCAGAAGGGTCTTGATGGTTTAACCTTGAGCCCCATCAGAGGCCTCTTGCTGTCACTGTGGCCAGTGTTGGTTTTGAAAGGCCCTGAGTTGCCAACTTGTCTCACTTCTGCTTTGAATCCAGGGATGAAAGCCCTCCTCAGCATGGAAACGTTTCAGTGCTGCCATAGTCCCTGTGATAAGAGGGAGAGCAGGGGGCCTACTTTCCAAAGGGAGGAGAGGTGAAAAGAGTATGGATTGTTCATGTATATGGCTAAATTATTTCTTGGTTAGAAAATGTGAAATACGGCCGGGCGCGGTGGCTCACACCTGTAATCCCAGCACTTTGGGAGGCCGAGGTGAGTGGATCACCTGAGGTCAGGAGTTCAAGACCAGCCTGGCCATCATGGTGAAACCCCATCTTAAAAAAAAAAAAGTAAAAAAAGAAAATGTGAAATACAGTTTATCGAAATTCTAAACAATGCATTAATTTGTCTTTCTTTAGGGAACCTCAGGGCCTGATCCAACTACTGTGTATGTGGATCTGAAATCGCTAAGACATGACAGGTACAGCAGATTTATTATGCTCCTTCCCTACTAGTTCCTAAGCATAAAAAATTCTGAACCTCAGAGCCATCATTTTTCATCATTCCTTTTGTTCGTATCTTCTAGGTGGGGAATGGGAAGAGAAAAGGAATTTGTTTTTATCATTAATACATAAGATTTACATTTGTAAGAAAGCTTTAATTTTCTCCATTGCTACACTGTTCTTTAATATTAAACTATAATACTTAGTTCTTACCCATATAAAAGTATTTTGTGACATTTGATATAAATTAAACTAAAATGGACAGTCTCTTTCCTCTGAGAGTTTAAAAATAAAAGATAGGACAGATAAAATAAATGAGCAGCATAGGGTTTTTTAAACAACACTTTATCTGAGCCCCGTGAGTAAAAAAGCTTGCCTCCTCAGCCCAAAAGGGAATTTTAGCTGGGTCCCGAGCTAAGCACTGGCCCAAGGCTCTAAGACCTCTTCAAATCCCACTGCCCTGGATGTGTTATCTGGAGTGCCACACTGCACTGACCTGCCCTGCATAGGTAGAGCATTTCTCTTATGCAGCAGTTTGAAACCTGGGAAGAATTTGCCACCCCCAGAGGACATTTGACAATGTCTGGAAACGTTTTGGGTTGTCATAAAGGGGGCTTGCTACTGACATCTAGTGGGCAGAGGCCAGAGGTGTTGCTAAACATTCTACAATGCACAGGATAGCCCCTTTCAACAAAAAATTATCTAGCCAAAATAGTAGTGCTGAGTTTGAGAAACCCTGCTGTAGTGTGAGGAAGATAGACAAGTTAGAGGTCGTGGGAAGGCAGTACTGAGCATCAGGAACGTGGCAACTTCTCTTAAAAGCCCTATATACAGTAAATACCATTCTTCTGCAGGGTTCGTCTTGTGGAACGTGGCGCCCCCCAGAGTTTGCTCCTCTCAGAGTCTGGAAAGGTAAATTGTTCTGTTGACCACGGGAAGGTAGGCTGTGTGCAGATGTGGTTCATTTTAAGTAAACCAGAAGCTGTATTAGTGTCCACGGCAAGCCTTAATTGAAATTTGGATATAATTTCAGCTTGGCTGATACTTTCAAATTCATATAAGTACATAGATAAGAATAGTAAATTTGAACTCTCTTAATTTCCATAGATTTTTAAAAAAATCAAACTGACATTTTATTCTTATTGACTGACCAGCAAAATGCAGTGCTCACTGTATGAAAGGTGGATAGAAGAGCTGGATAGAAGAGCTGGTTCTATGTTTTGTTTTTTTTTTCCTAGACTGCTCAGCAGGACTATCTTTTTTTTTTTTTTTTTTTTTTTTTTTTAAAGAGAGTCTCACTCTGCCACCCAGGCTAGAGCACAGTGGCGTAATCTCAGCTCCCTGCAACCTCTGCCTCCCAGGTTCAAGTAACTCTCTTGTCTTAGCCTCCTGAGTAGCTGGAGTTACAGGCACCTGCCACCATGCCCGGCTAATTTTTGTATTTTTGGTAAAGATGTGGTTTCACACCATGTTGATTAGGCTGGTCTTGAACTCCTGACCTCAGGTGATCCGCCTGCCTCAGCCTCCCAAAGTGCGGGGATTATAGGCATGAGCCACTGTGCCCAGCCTGGTTCTATTTCATAAACATCACAAGGAGAAAGCTAGGAGAGGCCGAGATGGGAGTGTGGCTTAAGGTCAGGGAAGATACACACACATTTAAAGTTGAAAGGAAAATCAAAATGGGGATGAGAGTAAAGATATTTGAGAGAATTCTGTGGGAGTAACATTTCTTAGATTAGAATGAGCCTCTAAATCATCAAAAGAGAGATTCAGTGAGAAACAATTTGCTGAAGACGAGACACCCACATGCATTGTCAAGACAGGTGGGAGTTTCTCTGCCCTTTGACGAGGTAGTGATGATGCCTCAGAATTCCTTCTAGTAATTCTGAAGGGCAGAGAAAAAACTGTGAAGGAAAAAAAAGAATCCCTGCCAAACCTATCCAGTGGTGTATCACCCCATGGGACAGTTACTCCCTTCTCGCTCGCTGCTTGCATGTGCCGGGGGGGGTTGGCTGATTTTGTCACTGCCTTGTCACATCTTCACTTGCCTGGGCAGCCAAGCACAACTCACGAGCATTAGCCTGTGCCCAGCCTCATCTCTTCCTTGAGGTTTTAGATGTTTGCGCCCAGATAATTATTGAGGGCTTCTAGAGTAACCTCATACTTTAGAAACCCAAGATAAAAAGGAAGTTCAAAGGGGGAAGAATATGGGTAACTAGAGAGGCCATTTTTTGGCTAGAATGGCTGAGGCATTCCTTCAGCCAGCATTCGTGTCTTCCTTTTCCTTCCTGAGGAAGATCCTGGGGTCGTGGCTATCCTTCTGTCCTGCAAAGCTGCCATTGTCCTCTCTCACTCTTCACGTTGCTCCAACTCTAGCACTAACTGGAGTCTGGAGTGGAGTCACTCAGGCTTTCCCTGCCTGCTGCCCTTTCTGTTTTAAGGGGTTTTACTGCCATCATTCCAGTGAATGAGAAAGAACATGAAAAGGGGAAGGTTATTCTACAAATTCTACTGTTAAGGTCCTGATCTGCAGTTTCTCGTCCCTTTGAAGAGATGGCAGACTGGCTCCCTGTTTTATTTTTGAGGTCGAGTTTTATTAGATCTTTGGTCTTCAATGAACTGAGGAAGATTCAATAAGAGCAAGACAGAAGGTCTCTGCCGTTGTCCCCTTGGTAGCTGCTGTGATGCTGTTACAGCTGGCTTCCGCCCTGTGTGCCTCTCCCACCTCTCCAGCAGGTAACTGTGCATTTCCTGGAGGTCACTGGATTTCACTGAACCCAATCTTTGTATTTTCCCATTGATGCTTAGATTTTACCTGGAGTGAAAGTGGTCATTGTTAATCCTGAGACCAAAGGGCCGGTTGGAGACTCTCACCTTGGAGAGGTTTGTAATAATTTTCATTTTTACTCTGAAAAGTCAGCAGTAAAAAAAACTCTAGGGTTCACATTTTAGAAATCAGTAAAACTGTGGATTTAGCTTTCCCCCATTGTGAATAGAGTTATTTTTTTTTTTCTGTAAAGCATGAGACTGAAATAGAAGAGGGAGATTGAAACTGGGATCAAGGGAAGATTTACGCACTCAAACTAGAAGTCATGTCACATTTGTCCACTGACATGCCCTTAGCTAGAAAGGAAAGTGAGCAATCCTACATGTTCCCACCTATTAAGGTATGAAATTGAAAGGAGTCACATATTAAAAAATTTTTAAGGTCATTCAAATGTTATATTATATTCTAAAATGTATTTATATTTGCATTAACAAAAAAAATCCAGGCCCAGCCCTTTAACCAAAAAAAAAAAATATATATATATATCATATATATACATAAAATATATATATATGTTATTTATATATAAGGATATAAAAATTAACTATGTAAAACAGTTAATTTTTCTTCCCCTAAATCTTTGTTTTTGTTTATTTTTTTGAGACAGAGTCTCACTCTGTCGCCCAGACTGGGCTTACTGCAACCTCCACCTCCCAAGTTCAAGTGATTCTTGTGCCTGAGCCTCCCAAGTACCTGGGACTACAGGCACATGCCACCATGCCCAGCTAACTTTTTGTATTTTTAGTAGAGACAGGATTTCACTATGTTGCCCAGGCTGGTCTCAAACTCTTGAGCTCATGTGATCCACTTGCCTCAGCCTCTCAAAATGCTAGGACTACAGGCATGAGTCCCCACACCCAGCCCCACAAAATCTTTGAAGGATGCTGATATTTCATCACATAGCTGAATGGGAGGAATGCTGTAAGTACCGGAGCCAGATGACCTGGGCTCTGCCACTTAGGAGCTTCTCAATATTAGACAGGTTAATCTCTTGGGGCCTCAGTTTCCTCATTCATAAATAATAATAGCACTGGCCAGGTGCAGTGGCTCATGGCTGTAATCCCAACACTTTGGGTGGCTGAAGGAGGAGTTTGAAGCCACTCCACTTTGAGGCCAGAAGTTTGAGGCCAGCTGGGCAACGCAGCAAAGACCCATCTCTACTTTAAAAAAATTTTTTTTTTTTTTCTCTGAGACAGAGCCTTGCTCTGAGCCCATCTTGGCTCCCTTTAACCTCCATCTCCCTGGTTCAAGTGATTCTCCTGCATCAGCCTCCTGAGTAGCTAGAATCACAGGTGTGCACCACCATACCTGGCTAATTTTGTATTTTTAGCAGAAATGGGGTTTCACCATGTTGGCGAGGCTGGTCTTGAACTCCTGGCCTTAAGTGATCCACCCACTTCAGCCTCCTAAAGTGCTGGGATTACAAGCATAAGCCACCACACCTGGCCTATTTAAAGAATTTTTAAAGTTAAAATAATAATAATAATAATAGCACCTACCTCACCTCCTGAGTTAAAATCATTATAACAATTAAATGTATTAATACCTGCATCTGTAATGTACATAGAACAGTGTCTGTCACATAATGATTCCCAGTAATATTGTTAATTATTGCTCTGTTTATATTATAAACTCAAACACCTCATAGTGTTTCCCTGTGGGCTTCCATAGTATCCTGGAAGCACAGAAATGATCCCTGATGTGTTCATGGGACTCTCGAAAAGAGTGAGAAATGAGCCAGGGAGGCAGGGTAGCCTGTGGGTGGGAGCACAGCCACCAGAGCCACACAGGCATGGGTATGAGTCTCCTCATTTCTGCATCTTAGGTGAATTAGTTAACTCCTTGTTTTTTCATCTGTAAAATGGGAACAACACTGTATGATCTGTGTTGTCATATGTATAGGGTTGGATGGAGATGAGGTACACGGTGAGCACCTGGTAAATGTCAGCTGCTTTTATTAATGCAGCTGTGTCATTTTTCATATAAAAATGAGATTTAAAAAATCAAAATAGGCCAGGTGTGGTGGCTCACGCCTGTAATCCAAGCACTTTGGAGGCCAAGGCAGGTGGATCACCTGAGGTTGGGAGTTCAAGACCAGCCTGACCAACATGGTGAAACCCCATCTTTATATTAAAAAAAAAAAAAAAAAATCAAAATAACCTGATCCAAGAGAATTAATACAGTTGTGTGTTCCCAGTGAGTTGTGACCAAAGCCCTTTTCTTGTAGATTTGGGTGAACAGTCCCCATACAGCCAGCGGATACTACACCATCTATGATAGTGAGACTCTTCAAGCTGATCATTTCAACACTCGCCTCAGCTTTGGAGATGCTGCTCAGACCCTCTGGGCTCGGACAGGATACCTTGGTTTCGTCCGCCGGACCGAGCTCACAGCGGCCACTGGAGGTACTTCCGCAACAGCTCCTCCCTGTTGGGCCTGCTTTGTGTTTTTGTAGCGCTAGCTGACCTCCTTCACCTTTTCTTGGATTGTGGAGTGTATGTATTTACTCCCTTCTGTGACTCTTGAACCCATAAGTGACTCTCTATTCATTTGGAGTCATGCTTTGCCCTGTGAAGAGTGTCTGGGAGGTGAGCACTTGGGGCTAGTCCAGGAGCATCCTGAGCTGTGAGTCAAAGAGATGTGCCTGATGGTGAGTGAGCGTCCCTGGCCAAACACAAACTTTCAGTCCCTGCAGGGCTGATTCCACACCCCAAACAAGCATTACATCTTTTAGCTCTTTCTTCCCTGCATACCAATCGGGGAGCAGGAGGAACAGCCCTATTCCCTGAGAGGGGTGTCAGTTCTGAGGAGCCATCTTGCTGAGGCATGGCAGCCCCCTGGTGTCTCGCATTGGACACAGCCTGCTTTCTGGTCAGGCCTCTGATATGAGGATTTCCTCCTGTCATCCTCTGCCCAGTTGATTGTCACAGCTTCACTGCTGCCTGTCACCCCTTCTTCCTGAAGTGGCACTAATAGCCATTTAAAAATACACAACACTGCCTATATCCTGTGCTTAAAGAAGTGATATATATATAACTTGCTGGATTTTAAAGGCCTAAATTCTCCAGAGTTTCATACTGACCAGTGTCCATAGTTCCCCAGATTTCATGGAGAGGCAGGGGCAACCCATTGGAGCAGAGGGTGGCATCCCTGCCTGGTACCCTAGTCTTGCAGCTCACCTCTGCCATTTGCTGGGTGACCTTATGCAATCACTTAGCCTTTGTTTCCTACCTAGAAAATGGGGATGACTGTTTCTTGCCTCATGGAAATGATGTGAGATTAAAGGACATGATGCATTTAGATGCCTAGAACGGTGCCTGGCACACAGGAAGCGCCCATTAGTAATTCACAGCTATGTTTCTGTTGTTTTTGTCATCAATCTTCATGAGATCACCAGGTGATGGGAGCCACTGCTGGACCTCCTGATCCTTTTTACTCCAACAGCTTCAGTCACTTTGTTTTGCTCAGTTTTTCAGAAGTCTGCATTTTTGCAGAAATTATTGCAAATCATCTTCCTTCTATGTCCTATCTAGATGACAAGCCTGTTAGAAACCAGGACTACTCTCCTCCGTTCTACAACCCTTCTCCTAATAACTGTATTCCATGAAGCTACCTAGAAAGAATGACTTGCTCATCTCCTCTCCCTCTCAACTCCTCTCTTTCCTCCTCCCCTTCCCTCTGGCTGAGCCTGTTTGTCCTCAAGGGCTCAGCTCTGCCCTCAGCTTTTCCAGGAGCCTTCTCTGAACTTTCCAGGAGCTGGACTCAGTGGATGTCCTCTGCCCCTCCGAATCTCATACACACTCCTGTTGGTGGGCTTGCTACATTAGACTTGGTGTATCTTTTCCCCTGCCTCAGCTGTAAGGATCTTTAGAGCAGAAATTGGGTTTTGTCAGCTTTGTCTCCCCAGCATGTAACACAGTTCCTAACATGTAATAATAATAATAACAATAATAATAATAATAATAATAGCTAACTGGGCGCGGTGGCTCATGCCTGTAATCCCAGCAGTTTGGGAGGCCAAGGCAGGCAGATGACTTGAGGTCAGGAGTTCAAGACCAGCTTGGCCAACATGGTGAAACCCCCTCTCTACTAAAAATATAAAAATTAGCTGGGCAAAAAAAAAAAAAAAAAATTAGCTGGGCATGGTGGCAGGCATCTGTAAATCCCATCTACTCGGGAGACTGAGGCAGGAGAATCACTTGAACCTAGGAGGCAGAGGTTGCAGTGAGCTGAGATTGCACCATTGTACTCCAGCCTGGGTGACAAGAGCAAGACTTTGTCTCAAAAAAAAATAAATAAATAGTAATAGCTAATTTCTGGTATCATTTATAGTGTACCACATACCATATTAAGTACCATGAATGGATTAACCTAACAAATCCTCACAGCAGCCAATGATTATTATCCCACAGAGGGGCAGCAGAATTCACAGCCTTAAGAAATTTGCCCAGAGTTACACTGGTAAGGGCAGAGCCAGGTGACAGGCAGTCTGACCCCTGTGCTCTGGACTCCAGTGTTACGTTGCACTCAGTATATGTCTGAGCCACATTTTTCTCTTTCTTTCTGTCAGAGCGTCATGATGCATTGTATGTGGTGGGAGCACTGGATGAAACACTGGAGCTGAGAGGATTACGATACCACCCGATTGATATTGAGACCTCAGTGTCCCGGATCCACAGAAGCATTGCTGAATGGTAACTTCCCCAGCACACACACTGTGCTTCCCACTTCAGCTTTAGTCATAATACTGAACTGAGCTATTTATTTGGTCATTGGTATCACATACCCACCTTGAGACATAGAGCTCCATAGGAGGAGTAAGGAAATAGACTAATTCTTGTCTTGGGTATACAATCTGCTGTGGCCAGCAAGGCCTATCCACAGGAGCCAGATGAGGCCATGAGGCCCCTGGGGAATACTCTGGCACCTTCTGTGGAACACTGGAACTGAGTCCTTTTTTAGTGATAGACTCATAATGGGAAGGGACTAACAGATCATTGACTTCTTAGAAGTCAGTGTAATATGGTGGAAAGAACCAGCTTAAAGGCTGTGCTTTCCCACACTGCTTTCCTCATCTGTAAAACACTCTTTGCTACTTCCTAATTATCAGAAGCATCAAATGAGAATGCGCTTTGTAAACAATTAAGTGGTAAGCAGATGAAAAGGGTAATTGATAGTATTTCATCCAGCTTCCTGCTCTTTGCAGGAATTCCTCCTACATTTTTCCTGATAAAGGATCATCCAACCTTGTATGGACTTAATATCTGTAAAACTGTGGTTTGGCCACAGTGGCTCACATCTGTAATCCAAGAACTTTGGGAGGCGAAGGTGGGCAGATCGCTTAAGCCCAGGAATTCAAGACCAGCCTGGGCAACATGGCAAAACCCCATCTCTAACAAAAATACAAAAATTTGCCAGGTGTGATAGCATGCTTGTAGTCCCAGCTGCTCAGGAGACTGAGGTGGGAGGATCACTTGAGCTTGGGAGACTGAGGCTGCCGTGAGCCGAGATTGTGCCACTGCACTCCAGCCCTGGTGACAGACTGAGACTGTCTCAAAAAAAAACGACCAAAAAAAAAAACACCTCTGTCCTGTTTACCTACTGGCTTTCATTCTGGGTTCTTGACTAATGCAGAATCTGTTTGGTTTATTTTCTACACATTTTAGTGAATGTGTCCTTCCTCACCACTTTTCCCTGTGCTAAACAGCCACAGTTTTTCAATGGTTGCTCATGCTTTCCAGATACTTCTTTGTCTAACAATGCTTTTGTCTTCGTCAGAGTCTCTCCCCAGACCTGAACAAGACTCTGACCAAGGCAAGAACATCTTCTGACACCTGGAAAGCATCCAGAGAGGCTAGGTGCCATCGTTACTTTCTCATTTTAGACATTTGACTCTTAATGGAACCAGATAATGTCTACATCTTTCTTTAATGATTGGAATCTGTTTTTAATGCAGTTTAGCCCTGCATATCAAGTCAAGCCCTACCTTCTAACCCAGTAACCTCAGTGAGTGGAAAGTGGCTTCTGTCCCCTTTACACAATAGGAGACATTTGCATAGGACATTAATAAGTCATGTGAGTCAGACTCTCTTCCTGTTGGGTTTTAAAATGCTGTCTTATTGATACCTTTTGAGAAAAGGGAAAAAGTAAAAAAATTTTAAAAAAACACTGTCTTAGGCTGGTCTGAAGGTAGTGAGTTAATTCAATTGATTGTTCACAGTCAGTTACAAATCAGTCTCTTTGTTCTGCTCTTTCCCCCTTTCTCACTACTGCATTTGCCTAGTCTAAAAAATAAACAAATAAAAGAATATTATCTTAGTCAAAGCTTTTAAGGGGCAAATAACAGACTCCCTTTAAAAAAGCTTAAGTGAAAGAATTAATGGAAAGAATACCTGGCTATCTGAGAAGATCCAAAAAAACTAACTCTGGGTCTCAGGAAAGGAAGAAATAAGGGAATGGGAAGGCCATCAGGAACGACTGTCTCCTTAGTTTCTAGAGCCATATGGGCATTCCCTTCTTTCTTTTTCTCCTCCCTGAAGAGGGATTCTCTGTGCCCCTGGCTACTCCAGAATATTCAAATCTATGTCATTGGTTCAAATGACCAGTTAACAACTTTTTTTTTTTTTTGAGACCAAGTCTCACTCTGTCGCCCAGGCTGGAGTGCAGTGGTGCAAACTTGGTTCACTGCAACCTCCACCTCCCAGGTTCAAATGATTCTCCTGCCTCAGCCTCCGAAGTAGCTGGGACTACAGATGCCTGCCACCAAGCCTGGCTAATTTTTGTATTTTTAGTAGAGATGGCATTTCGCCATGGTGGCCAGGCTGGTCTCGAACTCCTGACCGCAAGTGATCCACCCGCCTCAGCCTCCCAAAGTGCTGAGATTATAGGCCTGAGCCACCATGCCTGGCCTGATGACTTTCAATTCCACTTTCAGACTCCCAGGGGATTCTGGACGACTCCTCAGCTGTGTTCACAGGGGCATGGTGTCTCATATATATATATATATATTTTTTTTTTCATTATATAATTTTTCCCTCGGTCTTGTCAGGTAAAGTTAAAAGGTGTCATATATTGTAGACATGACTGCTGACCTTCTGGTTGAGATCGAGGGGAGAAGGCAGGGAAATGGGTATAAGTCTGGGACAGATGGTATAAAAGATCACTGAAAAATGTAGCGACAGGTTAACGAACTGTCATTGAAATTGCAGTGCCGTGTTCACATGGACCAACTTGCTTGTGGTGGTTGTGGAACTGTGCGGCTCTGAACAGGAAGCCCTAGATCTGGTCCCATTAGTGACCAACGTGGTCCTGGAAGAGCATTACCTCATCGTTGGCGTCGTGGTTGTGGTGGACCCAGGCGTCATCCCGATCAACTCCAGAGGAGAGAAGCAGAGGATGCACCTCCGTGATAGCTTCCTAGCTGACCAGTTAGACCCCATCTATGTAGCTTATAACATGTAACCAGCTTTGTGGGGACTGCAGGGGGCCATTCTGAAGAATTGCAAAGACAGAAGACCTGTGGCTAGGAGCAGGCTTTCAAACGATGTGAAATAAGCTGAGATGGCTACATGATATTCTTCATCTCATCCTGTGGGATTCTGCAATCATAAAACACAAAGGAAAGGGGAATTCTGTGATGGCAAATGAAAAAAATGTTAACAGTTTGGTAGACATGTGCTTTGACATAGCGTGAGCAGCACGTTACTAAAGCAATTACATGCATGTTGCATTTTTTTCATCTGTTATACATATTGTATTTTTATCTAATGCCGTTTTAGAATTTTGTAAGGGAATTAATGAATTCACATGAAAGGGGTAGTCTGAGTGACACAGTTCCCCACTCTGTACTGTATTTTGCCATTTTGCCGTAGCTAGATGTTCTGTGGGGTTTGTTAACATGGAACTACTCAGCTTTCTTTTAGTCACCCATGAGCAAATTAGATAACCCACTGAATATAAGAATTACTTTATATATATAATTCTTGACTGTAAAACATTTTGACCAGTGTTTTAAAACATGTAAATAAGAATACACATAATTCAACTAGAAATTTGAAGAATTGGCTTGTATATTTACAACAACCACAGTAGAAACATTTCAACTTTGAGAGAATTTCAATATTCTCTTAATGTTGCATAATTGATTAGGTAACTAAAAAGCGCAAATTGTTTGCAGGCTTTGCTGCACATTGTTCTGTCTTTGTTGGCTGGTGTATTTTATAAACTAAAGCTGCCTATGTTTGTTTTTAAAGCTCACATTCCCGGAATCAGCTTAAGCTTCTATGAATTCAGCCTGTTTCTAAAAGCTGAAAATCTCAATTTAAAAATCAAAATGCTAACACAAAGCTAAGATTCATCAGAGCCCACCCTATTCTAAGGAACCACAATAACTTACTCTGGCCCCAGTGTTAAAATCATCTTTCAAAATTAGAGTGACTATGTAAGAATTTAGGATTTCCTCTTTTCCAGGCCCATCGTAAACTGTGTCTACAGTTTATCCATATAACTTCTCTTTTCTGAAAACTGAAGAGTGTCCTCTGTTCTTCCAGTTCATGAGGGCAGGGGGTTTAAAAACAAGAATGATAGGCCAGGAAGGCAGTGGGGATCCACTGTCACGTGGAACTGTAAGGCCATGTAACTACACAAAACCGACCAATCTGGGTTGCCAAAGCAGCCAGGCTTATGCTGAAACCAGGGAAGTCTGACGTATGCAGGAAACTCTTGAAATAACTGTGGTGCCCAGGCCAAGCAGACTGAGACAGGACTGAGTTTGGCCTCTGGCTCGGTTTCCTTTCTTTGGTCTGATACTTCATATCTTTGAATATAGTTGAATATTATTATTTTTTTCTTAACAGAAATATTTTTAAAAATTAAAAAGTACTCAAAAGTGAAAAGAGTTAACTTGTTAAAGCAGAATGGTTCTCTTTGACCCACTCTGGTCTATTGTGTAAATATTTATTTAGACTATTTTAATACTACATATTATTTACCCCACTGTAACATCATGTAAACTAAATATGTTTTTAAACAATTTTTAAGACTTGTAATTACCCTGAAAATAAGGTTTATAATGCAAAGACCAGCTCCTTTGCGGTGGCAGTGCTCTGGGCTGCCTTTACACGGTCTTGTGACTAAAAGCCACTTTGTAACTCCCTTCACATAATCCTCTTTTCTTCCCCACTCCTCCTCCACAGAGGGCAGAGCTCAGGACATTTGCCAGTTCCAGATCGCTTTTTCAGCATTTCGATGGAATTAATTTACACGTGATGAGGGAAGTCCTAGGATGGACAGCAAAAAAGCGGTTACATTGGGGCACACAGGAAATCCCAGTGTCTATTGATGGTTTGGTTTGGTTTGCAGAGAACACAGCGTGATATTTGGAAAGTAATTTTCTGAAAACTATTTTTAATGATTCACTAAATAAAGCAGGGGATCCTGAAGCTGATATAAATAAGTCCAGTTCTGTAATCCCCAAGTTCTAAAAGTTATGGTTAGATGCTATTCTGTGGGTTGCTTTGATAATTCTTACTAACACAGATTAGGGTATAAGCATCTAGAGATGCACTGTCCACTATAAATACTATAATGAGAGCCACATCTATAATTTAAATTTTTCTACTAACCACATTTTTAAAAAGTAAAAAGAAACCCATGGTATTAATTTTAATATCTTTTATTTAACCCAATAGCTCAACACTATCATTTCAACATGGGATCAATATAAAAATTATTAATGAGGTACTTTTTTTCATATTAGGCCTTTGAAATTCAGTGTGTATTAAACACATCTCAATTCAAACCACTGCCATATTTCAAGTCTTTGTAGTCAAATATGACTAGTGGCTACCATATTGGACAGTGCAGATCTATACTCATTCCTTCAAATACGTTACTCTGTTAATCTCAAAGTGTGGCCAACTCCCAGTTACTTAGAGGCTGATTATCTAGTTTTGTAGTTCCTCAGGCCTTGATTTATTTTTTGCTTTCTGCTTTATTGATCTTTCGCATGTCCCCCAAAGCCAGAATCTGCTCATGGAGGAAGGAAGGCTAAGAATTGTCCTTGAGGATCTTCATCAGTAACTCTGGTAAAGCATCCTGTGGAGAGAGAGGAGAGCCCAGTCATTTGCTTAGATGGTGTTTGTGGGATCATCTGCAGATTTACAGTCTACTCTGTCACAGACTCGAGTAAGAAAATGTTCTCTTGATGACACAGTGCTCTTGCTCTATCCACATTAAGTAACACCTTTATGGTAGAACTGATTCTTAGGTAGGCCTAAAAGGCCATTAACTAACAGAAACACAGCCTCTCCAATCCTCTAGAACATATTCTGTCTGGGTTTTTGTGTCTGTGGGGAAAAACTAAATAACAAGCCCCTGTCTCAGTTAAGAGAAATCTATTGGTCTGAAGGTTTCTGAACCTCTTTCTGGTTCTCTGCAGAAGTAACTGAAGTAGATCAGGAAGGGGCTGCCTCAGGAAAATTCCTAGACCTTAGGAATTCTTAGAGCTGTACAAATGCCGTCTTCTGCATCAGTGAGACCCTGGGAAGGAGCAGCATGCTAATTGGCATCAGTGAATCCACAGTCTTTACTTCCTGCCTCATAAAGGGCTAGGTCTCCCCAGTACCAAGTCCTTTCCTCATGAAGTTGTGTTGCCTCGGCTGTTTAGGGACCATTGCCTGTCTTGGTCATATGAGTGTGTCTCCTTTAGTCCCTGGGCAATGCTTGCATAATGCTTTTGTTGACTCAACAAGGGCCGGAGGCCTTAGGTTTTCTATTAAGGTCTCTGCCCTAGGCATGGTGCTCTATATCTTGGCCAAATAAATTATTTTCCTTGAATATCCAGGAATCTTTTAGACTAAAGCAATGAGGAGTTATCACCTCATCCTCAAACTCCAACAAGATCTATGCCTTAGTGTTGTTTTTGTTGTTTGCTTTGATGTAAAAGCACGAGTATTTGGAGCAAAAAGCTGCAATACTCCAAATACACAATAGGCCTTTTCTTTATCATTCATATGACATTTCTGGTTTAGGTGTGTGTAGATGGGCCATGTTATTTGTCCAGAGGAAGAGACTGTAAAGATATAAGAATAATTTTTTAGTCCTACGTGCTGTTTTGTTTACTTTCTGTCAAGATAGTTACCCGTGTCAAATTCAAACTACAGTACTGTGTAATTATGTATAAAGTTTTTTTATTTATTTGAAGTTAGACTAGATATACATTTTTAAATTTAACATCTGGCTGGACAGTGTTCTATTAACTCATTGAATGTGTTTCCTTTGTCTTGTGTTAATAAATATTGATGCCTGATACTGTTTAATCCTTCACACACTGGGTGGAGGCTAGGGAATTCATAGATTTTAAATTTAACTTGAAATAGTAAGACCCAGTGATAGCTGGGGTGGTCTAAGGAAAGTGAACATAGAGATCCTGTGTCAGTGCTATTAAAGGATACTAAGTCAGGGAATCATGGTATCACTTTGAAAATTAAGGAGCCTGTTGTCAGGACTTTTCAAGGTAATAAATATAGTTTAGTTTTCTCCCACCCATATAGCATTTGGTAGTTAGTTTTATTTTTTAATTTTTTGAGACAGAGTCTCGCTCTGTCATCCAGGCTAGAGTGCGGTGGCACAATCTAGGCTCACTGCAACCTCTGCTTCCTGGGTTCAAGTGATTCTTGTGCCTCAGCTTCCTGAGTAGGTGAGATTACAGGTATGGGCCAACATGCCCAGTTAATTTTTGTATTTTTAGTAGAGATAGGGTTTTGTCATGTTGGCCAGGCTGGTCCCAAACTTCTGACCTCAAGTGATCCACCTGCCTTGGTCTCCCAAAGCGCTAAGATTTCAGGCGTGAGCCACCTTGCCCAGCCGTCATTTGATGGGTTTAAACTATTGATCATAAACTTGAATTTGTGTTTTTTTTTGTTTTTTTTTTTTAGACAGGGTCTCACTCAGTCACCTAGGCTGGAGTGCAGTGGTTTGATCTCTGCTCACTGCAATCTCTGCCTCCCTCCCACATTCAAGTGTTTCTCCCACCCTCAGCCTCCCCAGTAGGTGGGATTACAGGCTTGTGCCACCATGTCCAGCTAATTTTTGTATTTTTGGTAAAGACAGGGTTTCACCATGTTGGCCAGGCTGGTCTTGAACTCATGACCTCAAGTGATCTGCCTGCCTCAGCCTTCCAAAGTGCAGGGATTATAGGCGTGAGCCACTACACCTGGCTTAAATTTGAATTTTTTCTAATCTGTAATTAGGCTGGATTTTAGTTTTTCCTAAAATGATACTTCATTTGCTCTTCCAATTCCTAGTTTCAAGAAACCTGGTGGGAGCCCATCAAGTTGTGCCTGCTCTCAGACACTAAAACTGGTCCTTGAATGCTCCAGGCTATTCAGCAGCTGAGAACATTTTTTCAAGTCACAGACATTAATGCCTACCCAGTAAGCACTATGATAAGAACTGAAGCCAGAGAGAGAAAAATACCAAGTCACTGCCCTCAAGGAGATAGATAGAGGATAACAATCACAATACAATACAAGGGTTAAGAGCAGACATGGATTGTAGGAGCATTTAGGCGATGATGAGGGACAGTGAGGAGTAACTGTGCAGAAGGGAACCTCTGACCTGGATGTCAGAGGATGAGATAGCCAGATAAGAGTGAGCAGGAAGGGGAGTTGCATATTCTGGGAATTAGAATTCATTATTGAGATTGCTGTTGTTTGAATGTATATGTCTGCCCAAAATTCATATGTTGGATCTTAAGACCCAATGTGATAGCATTAAGAGGTGGGGCCTTTTGGGAATTAAGTTACAGGAGCTGTGCCCTGGTGAATGGATTACTGCCCTTATAAAAGTACCAGAGAGAAATGGCTAGGCCCTTTTGCCTTTCTGCCCCTCCCCCATGTGAGGCCATGGTGTTCGTCCCCTCTAGAAGAAGCAGCATTTAAGGTTCCATCTTGGAAGCAGAGACCAGGGCCTCACCAGACACTGAAATTGTCGACACCTTGATCTTGGACTTCCCAGCCTCCATAATTGTGAGTAGTAAATTTAAGCTGTTTATAAATTATCCAGGCTCAGGTATTTTGTTATAGCAGCACAAAAGGACTAAGATAAGGATGGAAGGTTTGAGGGGAGAAAAGTAAAAGATAATTATGGAGGCTTGGCCCAGAGACAGATCACTGAGGATCTTGTATTATATCATGCTGAGAATCTTGGATTTTTATCAAAGGGACAAAGGAGGGTTAAGGAGGGATTTAAGGCAGGAGGATAACATGCGCAGATTTGCAACATATATTATTCTGGCAGTCATACAGTAAATAGATGGGGGCTGAGCATGGTGGCTCACGCCTGTAATCCCAGTGCTTTGGGAAGCCAAGGCAGAAGATCTCTTGAGCCCAGGAGTTCAGGGCTGCAATAAGCTATAACTGCGCCACTGCACTCCAGCCTGGGTAACAGCAAGACCTTGTGTCTCAAGAAAAAAGGAAAAAAAAAAAAAAAAAAAAAAGGAATGGATAGGGAAAGGGAAATAAAACCAGAGATTGTAATGGATAGGGAAAAGGAGATAAAACTGGAAAGACCAGTTAGGAAACCTTTGCAGTAACCACAGTGATAGAGTGCTATGATTTGAATGTGTTCCCTCCAGATTGTTAATGTTGAAACTTTTTTTTTTTTGAGATGGAGTCTTGCTCTGTCACCCAGGCTGGAGTGCAGTAGTGCAATCTCATCTCACTGCTACCTCCACCTCCCAGGTTGAAGCAATTCTCCTGTCTCAGCCTCTTGAGTAGCTGGGATTACAGGCACGTGCCACCACGCCAGACTAATTTTTTTGTAGTTTTAGTAGCGATGGGATTTGACCATGTTGGTCAGGCCAGTCTCAAACTCCTGACTTCATGAGCCACCTCGCCTGGCCGTCTTCTGTTGAAACGTAATGGCCAATGTGATGCTTTTAAGAGGTGATTAGGTCATGATGGCTCCTCCCTCACTAATGGAGTTAGAGCTCTTATGAAAGGCCTCATTCAGTAGTACGTGGCTCTCTTGCCCTCTGCCCTTCACCAGTATTCTTCCCCTCTAGAGGACACAGCAACACAGCACTCTTGGAAAGCGAGCAGCCCTTAACCAGACAAGCCAACCTGCCAGTGCCTTGATGTTGAAGTTCCTGGCCTCCAGAACTGTGAGAAACACATTTCTGTTCTTTATAAACTACCCAAGTTCAGGTATCTTGTTATAGCAGCACAAAATAGACTAAGACATAGAGCAAGGATACTTCAAGCAAGGCAGTAAGAAGGGAGAAGAGAGGCCATGCATAAAAACATCGGAGGCATGAAGATTCCAACCACTGAATATTCAGGGTAGGGAAGAAGGAATCCAAAATAACTCCTAGGTTTCTGGCTTGGGGGTTAGGTGGATGTGGGTCCATTTACCAAGGCAGAGAAGAAAACAGGAGGAATAGATTTGGGAAGGAAGATGCTGTGGGCCAGGTGCGGTGGCTCACGCCTGTAATCTCAGCACTTTGAGAGGCCAAGGCAGGCAGATCACGAGGTCAGGAGTTGGAGACCAGTCTGGCTAACATGGGGAAACCCTGTCTCTACTAAAAATACAAAAATTAGCTGAGCGTGTTGGTGGGTGCCTGTAATCCCAGCCACTCAGGAGGCTAAGGCAGGAGAATTGCTTGAACCCAGGAGGCAAAGGTTGCAGTGAACCAAGATCATGCCACTGCATTCCAGCCTGGGTGACAGAGTGAGACTCTATCTCCAAAAAAAAAAAAAAAGACACTGTGCTCCATATTGGTCATGTTCTTTGGAGGTGCTGTGGAACATGCAGGTGAAAAGGTTCAACAGACAGCTGAATACTGAGGTCTGCCTCAGGAGAGCTCTGGCCTAGAACTGTAGATTTGGGAGATAGCATTTCAAAGTGGATGATATTGCCACGGAAGAACATGTAGAGTCAGAAAAGGATAAAAGTCATGGCAAACAACAGCATTTAGAGGTTGCTGAAGGCTGGGTGCAGTGGCTTACGCCTGTAATCCTAGCACTTTGGGAGACTGAGGCAGGCAGATCGCCTAAAGTTGGCAGAGAGTTCAACACCAGCCTGGCTAACATGCTGAAACCTCGTCTCTACTAAAAATACAAAAATCAGCCAGTCATGATGGTAGGTGCTACTCCCAGCTACTCAGGAGGCTAAGGCATGAGAATCGCTTGAACACATGAGGGTGGAGGTAGCAGTGAGCTGAGATCGCACCACTGCACTCCAGCCTGGGTGACAGAGTGAGACTATGTCTCAAAAACAAGAACAAAATCAAAGAGGATGGAGTGCTCAACAACCCAAGGCCATAACAAACCTGAGTAGAACAGGGATTGGATGGCATCTGCTGGACTTGGCAATGAGGGAGTCCCTGGTGGCCTTGATGAGAGAGTTTGAGTGCAAGTGTGTGGGCAGAAGCCTGAAAACTGGTTCAGGAGAGAATTGCTGGGAGGTGAGACTGAACAGAGGCTCCTCTCCAGAGGCTTCATCTGCAACTGCAAGTAGGAAGGAGAAAGAGAGAACTGTAGTTAGAATGAGGGTGTAAAATCGGGTGGGGGTCTTTTAAAGATGGAAGAAATAAACCTGTGTCAGGAGAAGAGCCAGAATAGAGGGAAGGTTCCTAAATATAGCAGTATTTATAGACAGTAAATATAGACCTCACAAATGACAAAGTGAGGTCACTCACTGAGGAAGCTGGAGCGGATGGACTCCAGTGAGCAGGTGGAATGATTGGCAGCAAGGGAGGAAGCACACTTTTTCAAATAACACTGAGTACAAGGAAGATCCTAATAGTTAGAAGTTGCTATTAATAAAAGTCTACCTGATGACCTCATTCACTTCTCTGAATCTCCATTCTCAGTCTCCAAAGATGAACACTCATTTCTGAGATCATTTCTATAAATAACTCCCATGGTCAGACAGACCTGACAAAGTAGGACATACACTCTGGAAATTATGGGGGTTCCAAAAGAAGCAGGTAAGAGGGAGTTCACAGTGCAAGCATTAAAGAGCAAACAGAAAATGAATTAGTCATATTCAGTTTCAGAATCTAGGAGAAGAATAAAAAGACCCCCAAAGAAAGAAGGAGGCCAGGCATGGTGGCTCACACCTATAATAGCAGCACTTTGGGAGGCCTAGGTGGGTAGATAACGAGGTCAGGAGTTGGGAAGTAGCCTGGCCAACATAGTGAAACCCTGTCTCTACTAAAAATTAAAAATTAGCCTGGCGTGGTGGCGCACACCTGTAGTCCCAGCTACTTGGGAGGCTCAGGCAGGAGAATCACTTGAACCCAGGAGTTTGCAGTGAGCTGAGATCGCACCACTACACTCTAGCCTGGGCAACAGAGTGAGACCCCATCTCAAAAAAAAAAACAAAAACAAAAAGAAATAACAAAGACAAAAGCAGACATTAATAAAAAAGAAGAAAACAGAAAAATGTGTTCAAAAGAAACCCCAGAAACTTACATCTTTTTTTTTTTTTTTTTTTTTAGGAAAAAGCCCAGACTTGAAAAGAAACTGATATCTTATAGATATTCTAATCACAGTAAAACCCATTTAACAAAAGGCATGCACATATAGACACAAAAAGTAGGAAACACAAAAGGGAACACAACTACAGATACAGCAGTTGTGCTTCTATTTCAAGGGATTATTTTAATTTTTCAGTAAATTTGCTTTAAATGGATAATTTTCTAAAAATTATGTAACTGAAAATTCACTCAAGAAATAGAAAATTTGAATTTTACCACACTCACAAAGCAAAAAAATAATCCTATTTTCATATATAAGAGAAAAAACCACCCAACTAATCTTACCAATTTAGTATAAGTCAGATACCAAAGTCAGACTAAGGCAGTTTTTGAACATTCTCAATCAGTCTCACTTGAGAAAAGATACAAAATGATAAAATCTAGGCCAGGCATGGTGGCTCACACCTGTAATCTTCAGGAGGCCAAGGTAGGAGGATGCATTGATGCCAGGAGTTGGAAACAAAGCTGGGCAACTCAACAGGACCCCATCTCTTAAGAAAAAAATATTGAGCCAGGCGCAGTGGCTCATGCCTGTAATCCCAGCACTTTGGGAAGCTGAAGTGGGTGGATCACCTGAGGTCAGGAGTTCGAGACCAGCCTGACCAATATGGTGAAATCCCATCTTTAAAAAAATTTTTTTAAAAATTATATATATATATATATGTATATATATACATATATATATATACGTATATATATACATATATATATACGTATATATATACATATATATATACGTATATATATATATACATATATATATATATAAACCACAGCTGAGTAGAAAGTGATAGAAAGCAAGCATCCTCCTCATAGTCTTGACTTTTCTAGTAGTGCTTCTGAAGCATTACCATTGTGTATCATTTTTATT
Organism: Plecturocebus donacophilus; assembly: GCA_004027715.1. Classification (NCBI taxonomy): domain Eukaryota; kingdom Metazoa; phylum Chordata; class Mammalia; order Primates; family Pitheciidae; genus Plecturocebus; species Plecturocebus donacophilus. Next base: position 3,100 of record PVKP010005031.1, on the reverse strand, counting down.
GGATGTTATTGATAGATGTGCATTGTCAGTTAAAGAAGTCTAGACTGGGCGCAGTGGCTCACACCTTAATCCCAGCACTTTGGGAGGCCAAGGTGGGCAGATCGCCTGAGGTCAGGAGTTTGAGACCAGCCTGGCCAACATAGTGGTGAAACTCCCATCTCTATTAAAAATACAAAAAAAAATTAGCTGGGCATGGTGGTGGGTGTCTGTAATTCCAGCTACTTGGGAGGCTAAGGCAGGAGAATCGCTTGAACTGGGAAGGTGGAGGTTGCAGTGAAACAAGATCATGCCACTGCATTCCAGCCTGGGTGACAAGAGTGAGACTCATCTTTAAAAAAAAAAAAAAAAAAAGTCTATTCTGACTAGGCACAGTGGCTTCTGCCTATAATCCCAACAGTTTGGGAGGCCAAGGTGGGTGGATCACTTGAGGCCAGGAGTTTGAGACCGGCTTTGCTAACATGGTGAAACCCTGTCTCTACTAAAAAATTATAAAAATTAGCCAGGTGTAGTGGCAGGTGCCTGTGATCCCAGCTACTCAGGAGGCTGAGGCAGAAGAATGCTTGAACCCCAGAGGCAGAGGTTGCAGTGAGCCAAGATTGTGCCACTGCACTCCAGCCTGGGAGAAAAAGGGAGACTCCGTCTAAAAAAAAAAAAAAGAAGTCTATTCCATGCTTGCTGGATTTTTTTCATTAGTCAGTGTTGAAGTTTATCTTTTTCTCTCCCCCAGGACCTATGAGATAATCACACAGTTTTTTTCCTGTAAGCTGTTAAGATGTTTTATATAAGTAAATTTTACTAAGTTTTTTACACATCTGTAGCAGCCAGATATTTTTCTAATATTGAACCATCCTTGATTTGACCCATTTTGATCATCATCTATTTTTTTTTATACACCACTGGGTTTGCTTTGCTAATGCGGGGTCTATCTTCACATACTATCTTAAATCCCATGTGCTCTTTGCAGTGTTACTCCGACATTCCCACATCGAGAGGTACAGTCCTCTCCCTTCAAATATGGTCTGATCAGTAGAATGTGGCAGAAGTGATGTGCATGACTTTCGGCCTGGATGAGCAGCAGCTTGAAGCTTAAAATGCTGACTTTCCTGATGATCCCTTTTAGAACCCAGCTGTCCTAATGTAAGATGCCCAAGCTCTGAAGGGGCGCTATGTTTAGGTGCTTTGGTCAACAGTTTTGGCTGAGCCTAGTCTTTAAACTATCCTAGTTGGCCGGGCGCGGTGGCTCATGCCTGTAATCCTAGCACTTTGGGAGGCCGAGGTGGGTGGATCACCTGAGGTCAGGAGTTCAAGACCAGCCTGGCCATCATGGTGAAACCTCATCTTTATTTAAAAAAAAAAAAAAAAAAAAAAAAAAGAATTATTCTATTCTGGGGCTCAGACGAGATTATAGCCAGCACAGTTAGGGAAAAATAAATGAGCTATATGAATTAGATAAAAAGGAACAAAAACAGTATTTATAGACAATATGATAATCTACGGAAAAAATACAGGATAATCTACAAACATATTTTGACAAGATCATTGAAGACACGATAAACAGAAAATAGCAGGAGTCTCTAGCTTATGATAATCATGAAGTAACTTGGTCAGATTAACCCTCCTAGAGATATAAATTATAAAATTTATAAATTATATATAAATTATAAAATCATTTTATTTATTTATTTGAAATGGCGTCTCGTGCTGTTGTCTGGGCTATAGTGCAGTGGCACAATCTCAGCTCACTACAACTTCCACCTCCTAAGTTCAAGCAATTCTCCCGCCTCAGCCTCCCAAGTAGCTGGGGGATTACAGGAGCCTGCCACCAGGCCTAGCTAACTTTTTGTATTTTTAGTAGAGACGGGGTTTCACCATGTTGTCCAGGCTGGTTTTGAATGCCTAACTTAAACATCCACCCCTCGGCCTCCCAAAGTGCTGGGATTACAGGTGTGAGCCACTGTGCCAGCCTTATTTATTTTTCTAAAATGGAGTCTCACTCTGTCGCACAGACTAGAGAGGAGTGGTGTGATCTCAGCTCACTGCAACCTCTGCCTCCTGGGTTCAAGGAATTCTTCCTGACTCAGCCTCCTGAGTACCTGGCATTCCAGGTGCCCGCCACCACATCCAGATAGTTTTTGTATTTTTAGTAGAGATGGGGTTTGTTGAGCAGAATGGTCTTGAACTCCTGACCTCAGGTGAAAAAGAATAAGTGAACTTTACTTGGCATATTCTCAGGAGTTACGGGTTAAAAAAAAAATGAACTTTAAGATAGATCAATAGATTAATCTGAAGAACAAAGGGATTTGAGAAAAAAAAATAGTGCCTCAGAGATCTGTGGGAAAATATTAAGTGGCCTAAAATATTGGAATTAGAGTTCCAGATGGAGGAGAGAGAGAATGGGACATAAAAATATGTGAAGAGGCCGGGTGCAGTTGATGGCTCACGCCTGTAATCCCAACACTTTGGGAGGCCAAGATGGGAGGATCACCTGAGGTCAGGAGTTCGAGACCAGCCTGACCAACATGAAGAAACCCCATGTCTACTAAAAATACAAAAGTAACCAGGCATGGTGGTGCATGCCTGTAATCCCAGCTTCTCAGGAGGCTGAGACAGGAGAATCGCTTGAATCCTGGAGGCAGAGGTTGCGATGAGCCAAGATCATGCCATTGCACTCCAGCCTGGGCAACAAGAGCGAAACCCCATCTCAAACAAACAAACAAACAAAAAACTTGAATTAATTGCTTTAATAAAAAAAAAAGTAAAAAAAAAAAAAAAAATGGTGAGAGATCCAAGATGGCCGACTAACAACAGCTCAGGAATGTAGCTCCCAGTGAAAGTGCAGAGAACGAGTGGACGCCGCACTTTCCGACGAGTTTTTGTTGCCCACAGACCGGGAGATTCCCAGCGGAGAAGCCACGCGGGTCGCCGGCGCGACTCTTTTGGGCGGCGCGGCTGTTTTGCCGGCACCCAGCGCGGCGCTTCCCGGTGCGGAGTATACGGGACGGACGGGCTCGGCTGGTCCCATCCCCACAAGGAAAACAGCAATTGGAAGCGCTGAGGACGGAGAGTTTCACAGCGGGCGCAGCGAACCCGGGAAGAGGGG